>OW026366.1:139637357-139926246 GCA_932273885.2 Leucozona laternaria
TCACTAAGTCCTCATAAAACGCCATAGGTGTACAAGAATATAAATTGCTATGAGTAATGGACCCCCAATGTCCATCGGATTATGTATAAACAAATCCAATGCATTAATTGCAGGCATTGAGGGAATCCAATACGAAATGCTGATAATGCATCGTAGCAAATGTAGGTGACACTATGAGCAAAGAAAATCGTGAAATATGATGGGGCGGTTGGTGGATATGGAATGCATTGGAATGGGAGTACAATTTAAAAATAGGAAAATAGTATAAAAGGGCAGAGTATCTAGAATCAAATAAATTAAAATTTTATTTACTTTCTTTTCTGTCCACTTAAAACGCTCTTCTCCCAGTAGGGAAAGCACGGTGTCGCGGTCGTAGCGATACTTCATATAGATATAATACTGCCTTCAACTAAATTATGTTTTTGGCAGGTGGATAAAATATAGGCTCCTATATCTAATTCATTTCACACTTTAGAACCACATTATGATCGGATATAAGATCAAGTGTGTGCGAACCAGTCGTGCATTTTTGTTATTATTTTGTAATTATGTATAAGTAACAGTTAAGGTATAAAAAGAATTGTAATTTCTGAATAAACGTCCAGTAATCAATAGAAATTGTTATTCATTGGTTGTTTGTTATTGGTCAGTTGGAATCTTGAAAGTGAACAGGTTAAAATGCTTGTCTCACTATTGTAAAAAATAATATCAAGTTAATGTAACATTTTGGTGACCCCGACGTGATCCAACTGATCATTGATCAACTGATTTCATTGAATAATATAATTTCATTGGTGGATATAGGTGCACAACGTCTTCAATTGTCTTCATCTTAATCATTATCGAATTGATCTACATCTACTCATCTTTGACTGATCTACGACGATGACAGCATTTCAAGAATGCGTGGTGGCTCAAGTAGCAAGTGGCCAAGAAATCCAACGCATCTTGATATTAATAAATTTTGGTGACCCCGACGTGATCCAACTGATCATTGATCAACTGATCTGATTGATTAATATAATTTCATTGGTGGATATAGGAACACAACGTCTTCAATTGTCTTCATCTTAATCACTATCGAATTGATCTACATCTACTCATCTTTGACTGATCTACAACGATGACAGCATTTCAAGAATGCGTGGTGGCTCAAGTAGCAAGGGCCAAGAAATCCAACGCATCATCTCCAACTTCAAAAAGGATTCATCTGATCGAAAAAATACAAGGGTCTACTTTGAAGAAAGGCTTCGGCGGCTTCAAGAGCAGTGGAAGAAATTTGAGCAAGGTGACCAGAAGATCAACGGAATACCGCATATTGAGGTGGACCATAAATACTTCACCAAAAACTACTTCAAAGAAATTGCAGCATTGGTTCAACAATGTACCAAACGTTTTGAAAAGGCAATAATGTCTTTTGATAAGCACGATACGTTGAACCAAGAAGACCCGCCTAAAAGCACAGTAACACTAGAACCGTCAAAAATGACGACTTCTATTCGAAGACAAAGAGCAATCATGTGCTCTCTTGAAAGATTGTTGGATGGATTATCAATACACAATAATGATGAGCCATTGCAATACCACGAAGTCAAGTTCAGATCCATTGAGCAACTGTGGCATCAAATTGAATCCGTCAACTACACTATATGGGAATTAAGTGATGACCCAACAGTAGACGGCTATAACCAAACTGACTTTATTAATATGGAACAAAGGGTCCAACAAACCCTTGTAACGTTATCTATAAAAGTACAGGAACAAGGCAGTATCAACCATGAAGTAAGTATCGTTAAAAACAATTCTCTACATTTGACAAAGGTTACCATTCCTAAATTCGATGGTGATTATATGAAATGGCGACAATTTTTCAACCTTTTTTCACAAATAGTAGACAAACAATCCATTCCCAACATCCAGAAGATGTCGTACCTTAAAACACATCTTAGTGGAGAAGCTGAAAATTTGATTCGTCATCTATCGTTGACCGAAGAGAACTACCCAACAGCATGGACCAGTCTCCAAGATCGATACAACAACATTAGGGTTCTCACTTCAAATCTTTTGCAAAAAATAATTGGGCAGCCTAACCATTCACAGCCACAGCCATCAGCAGCGGCCATCAAAAATCTACACGATACCACGCAAGAGTGTCTGACGGCTCTAGGCAACATTGGCGTGGATACGGCAACTTGGGACCCTACATTTAAGTTTGAGCAAACTTGATCAAAGCACAAGAATTCTTTACGAGCAATCCCTTACTAAACCAAAGGAACTGCAATCAATAAAAGAATTTTTGGCATTCTTAGAAAATCAATTTCAATCACTAGAATCAGTTGGACAGAAAAAGAAGGATCCCACTCCTCGAGCTCGTGCATCTATAATTTCAAATCGTAAGGGAACGTGCAAGGTGTGTCAATCTGGAACACATCCTATATTTGCCTGCAAGCAATTCTTGCAGCTACAGGCATCAGAACGCATAAAAATGGTTCAAAAACTCAAAATTTGTCTTAATTGCCTAAAAATTGGCCATGGGGTCAAAAATTGTATATCAAGAGGATGCTTCAAGTGCAACCAGAAACATAATACACTCTTACACCTTGAGAACTACAATAAGGGAATTCTCACAAACAAACATGGAACTAACATAGAAGAGGACAGTAATTTAAAGTCTCAAACAAATGTAAGTTCATCAGTGACATTATCAGCATCAAGCAATCCAGAAAGGCATCAGTACATATTCCTCAGTACAGCCATCGTAGAGCTGATTACACACAATGGACAAAGGTTAGATTGCAGAGCCGTACTGGATTCCGGCTCACAAGTGAATCTAATTACAGAACGCCTGGTTAAGAAACTAGGTCTTCATTCAACGTGTAAACGTCCAATTACAATCAAGAACAAGTAGCTTTAATAGAAGCTTTTGCCCTACCACACATCATATGTCCACAACCATATCAACAGTTCTACATTTCGTCATGGGCAATTCCAAAAAATGTACCATTGGCAGATCCATTCTTCAATTGACCAGACAAAATTGATATTCTTCTAGGTGCAGAGTTCTATCATCAATTACTTTCCATTGGGCAGATACGTTTATCAGACGATCTACCTACACTACAAAACACAGTTCTTGGATGGGTGATAGCAGAAAAGTTAGCCGAAGCGAAGTGAAATACAGCAACATGTGGCATATCTACTTACATGATGACAACGACCTTCATAAAATGATTGAACGATTATGGAGCTTTGAAGAAGTAGAAACACAAGGTAGCAACTTATCAAGACACGAAGAGATGTGTGAAGCCCATTTTGCACAAAACACAAAAATAAGCAATGAAGGACGATTCATTGTCAAGCTTCCTTTTCATGAAGATACATCCTCTTTAGGAAATTCCAAGGACAACGAAGACTGGCCAAGAACAATGAAGTAAAAGACCAATATATTCAATTAATGGAAGAGTACGAAGATTTAGGCCACATGACCAAAATTGACATCAATAACATACCAATTGCAAAAGAAGATCAAGAAATCGATCTGGATTTTGGAAATGAAGGTAATGAATCAATCAAAGCTCTTGGTTTAACATGGCAACCAAAGAAGGACAGATTTTGTGTTAAAAATTAAAATTAAATTAAATTCAACAAATCGACTAACAAAGCGGATTGTCTTTTCAGACCTTGCCAAATTATTCGATCCATTGGGAATAATGGCTCCAATAGTTGTTACAGCTAAAATATTCGTACAGGAACTATGGTAACTAAAGTTGTCACGGGATCAATCATTACCAGTTGAACTACATTCAAGATGGATGCATTTTCGTGAAAACCTGAAAACCATAAACAATTTCCATTTCGCACGTCATATGTTTAACAATGAGGTACCAGCACAAATACAGATTCACACCTTTTCTGATGCATCAGAAAAGGCATATGGTACAATGGTGTACCTGCGAGCAATTCTGAAAAATGGAACAATAATAGTTAGCAGTAGGAATCAGGGCGGCCAAGACTGGGAATTTTTTGAAAAGTTAGAGGTCATGTGAATGACAAATATTTATTGTGAGTGCGGGGGCGGTGACCTTTGTAGTGGTGGCGCGTGGTGTGTTTTGACGTCATAGGACCTGGTGAATGAGTAAAAATTATGATATGGGAATAAATTTTTAAATTAAAAAGATTCGTAGTGTGTTGGATTTTAACTGGGTACATATCTGATCACCGATCCTCAAAGTATACTGGAGCGATGGGAAGTGTACTTCAATGAATTGCTTAATGGTCAGCTCACTGCAAAAGTGGAGGCTCCACTACTTCAAGAAGAGTACCCTATGTTGCCGCCACCAAGCATAGAAGAGGTTGAGAAGGCTATAGGCCGGCTAAAGAAAAACAAAGCCCCGGGAGCCGATGGTATACCAGCCGAATTATTTCAACACGGTGGGCCAGCCTTACGTCAAGCAATTCATGAGATTATAGTGCACGTGTGGGAGCATGAAGAAATTCCAGAAGACTGGCGAAAAGGTATAATTTGCCCCATACATAAGAAGGGAGATGTCACAACGTGCAGCAATTATAGAGGTATCACGTTGTTTAGTACCGCCTATAAGATACTCTCCTCTATCCTACAAGACCGGATAACCCCATACGCTAAAACCATCATCGGACAATATCAGTGTGGTTTCATTCCAGGCAAATCAACAACTGATCAGATCTTTACCCTTAGGCAGGCGATGGAAAAATGTCTAATATTTAACATCCCAAAATACCATCTGTTTATAGACTTTAAGGCCGCCTACGATAGCATAGCTAGGGTAAACTTTACAAAGCCATGAGAGAATTCGGCATCCCAAATAAATTGACACAACTATGCAGGTTGACCATGACCAACGTAACAAGCCAAGTAAAAATAGCCGGATTGCTATCCAAACCAATCAACATCTTTAATGGACTCCGACAGGGGGATGGTTTGGCCTGCCTCCTCTTCAACCTGGCGTTGGAGAAAGCAATCCGTGACTCTGGCACGGCAACAAGAGGGACCATCGTCAACAGGTCCAGCCAGATACTGGCTTACGCAGACGACATCGACATCATCGGAAGAACCGAGCAAGCTTTACATGATTCCTTCATCCAGATCGAGCAGGCGGCACAAAATCTGGGGCTGCACATTAGTGAAGGTAAAACAAAGTACATGGTGGCGTCGAATGCGAGAGGAACAGTTGGTCAAACAATCAAGGTAGCGGAGCACGAATTTGAAGTGGTGCAATCCTTTAAATACCTTGGGTCAATTGTAGCAGCCGATAACAATATTGAAGAAGAAATACGCGGGCGGCTTCTCAAATCCATCAGAGCCTAGTATAGTCTGTCAAAGCTCTTCAAATCCAGAAATCTCACCATAACTTCAAAACTGCTGCTGTACAGGACCATGGTCCTGCCAGTACTCACATATGGATCCGAGACTTGGGTGCTTAGCAAAAGGCACTCCGACCTCTTAGCCGCGTTCGAGAGAAAAGTCTTAAGGAGAATTGTTGGCCCCATTTGTGAGGAAGGACGATTCCGGAGACGGTACAATCATGAATTGTACGCAATCTACCTTGAAGCAGATATCGTGACAAAAATTAAGCTCGGTAGACTTCGGTGGGCAGGGCACCTAGCTCGCATGAGCGAAGAGGAACCTGCTCGGAAAGTTCTTTGTGGTACATTCTATGGTAGACGACAGCGTGGTAGACCATGCTTGCGCTGGAGAGATGGCGTAGACCAGGACGCCCGGAGTTTTGGGGTGCGCAACTGGATGGCGGCGGCTCGTGACCGGGATGGGTGGAGAGACTTGTTGAAGGAGGCCAGGACCGGATCCCGGTTGTCGAGCCGACGATGATGATGATGATGACATATGGATTGGCGGCAGTATGCTCTAGCCACTGGGCTATTTGCAAGTTGAAAAATGTGTAGTAATAATGTATTAAGTAGTGAATTGTTTTGATGACATTGGATGAGTATTGAATGAGTAATGTAATGGGGAAATAAATTATGAATTAAAAAAAAAAAAATTGTTGGTATGAGGCATATAGGTTAGGGGGGTTGAATGCTCTACCCACAAGGCTTTTTATGATTTCGAGAATGTGTACAGAAAGCAATTAGGTTGGATTCAGATAAGTTATGAATAAAAAGTTTGATATTGTATAATAAATATAATGAGTGCGGAAATAAATTATAAATTAAAAAAAAAAGATTTGTTGAGTGTTGGATTTGATCTTGGTACATATGGGTTGGCGGCAGTATGCTTTAGCCACTGGGCTATTTGCAATTTGAAAAATGTGTAGTAATAATGTAGTAAGTAGTGAATTGTTTTTGATGATATTGAATTCGTTGAATGAGTAATTTAATGTGGAAATAAATTATGAATAAAAAAAAAAAAAATTTAAACATATGTCAATAAAGCATTTTTATTTAAAGGACAAAATTACAAAAGATGCGTTATTTATTTATTTTGGGGATAGGTATCCAAGAGTTGTGATCGGATGAAAACCCCAGCCATTTTACAAATAATCGATCTTTTTTCCTTTGAAGTACATCCTCGATTAGAAATGTATCGGGGAACTTCGTTTTCTGAAGTTCTAGCTCATAGAATCTGCCTTTTATGGGGTGTCCTTGGTAGTCTTCCAGTAAGTATGTTATTGGATTTGTGTGTTGCACTTTGATTATTTTAAAGATTTCTGTGGTCCAATTCGGTGTGTATCCTTTTTCGAAAACATGTTTGTATTTACTAATTCTGACAAAATCCCCAACATTAAAATTTGGAACAATCAGCCCTATTCTGCTAAACGATTCGATCGAATCTTTCGATTCACGTGAATGTTTTATTCAATTTTCTTCAAATCATTTATTTAAAACTTATGTCTTTCAAATGCAAATCTGAACCAGTTCTTTATTTTTGAAATTCTAAAGAGAATTTCATTGCATTCATTTTATTTTTATCGCAATTGATAGGCATTATGGAACAATCATTTCCTTCCCGCTGATAGCAGAATGCCAATGTTCACGCGAACGTTTAGCAGAATAGGGCTGAATATGTATTTTGATGCGATTATAAATTTTGGAGAGTAATATTTTTTCGTTTGAAGCATTGACTTCAGATGGCTTCATCTTTATCGTACGATGATTAGTATTATTATACGTTTTTGTTAGCCGTTCTATAACATCAATCCAACGATAAGAACCATTTAAACTGAATTCTTTCCACATAAAAGTTTTCAAGGTACGATTAAATCGTTCAACAATCGAAGCTTTGAGAACACTAAATGTAGAGTAATGGTTGATTTGAAATTTGTTCATAAGTCTTTGAAAAGATGCATTGAAAAATTCTTTCCCATCATCAGTTTGTAAATTTTTTGGGTGACGACCTTTACTAAATATATCATCCATAGCCTCAGTGACACTCGTTCCTGTTTTATTTGTAATAGGAGCCGTCCCAGCAAATTTGGAAAATGTATCAATAACTGTGACAAAATATCGATAATTTCTGTTTGCGGATGAATACACAACCATCTCGACTAGGTCAGCCTGCCATAAATCATCCAGACTTTTAATAATTACTCGCCTTTTTGGGAAATTCCTTCGAGCAGGCTTATGTAGTTCTTCGACAACCTTTCTTTGACTCATCTTCTTATTGAATGATAAAGTATTTATTCTTTTTT
Organism: Leucozona laternaria; assembly: GCA_932273885.2. Classification (NCBI taxonomy): domain Eukaryota; kingdom Metazoa; phylum Arthropoda; class Insecta; order Diptera; family Syrphidae; genus Leucozona; species Leucozona laternaria. The sequence continues at coordinate 139,645,043 of OW026366.1, forward strand.
ATGTATGTAGTTACTTGCCGAGCGTAACGTTTAATAAAAAAAGATAATTTTGGCTCACTCACTGAGCTTTTTATCTTTAACTTTATTATTTCTTTTAATTTTTACAAAGTTTAGTTTTATATTTTTATATTTAGATTAACTTTTACTTTTCAACTTTGTATTGTTGATTATTTAACCTGACCCCTTACCACTGGTGGGGGGAAGTCAGATTTATTGTGAACTGGTTTAGAACTGATCAAGGATTGCTACTTAATACTCAATTCTTGAATATTGAATACTTCATGCAGAACTACTAAACTTAATGAATCGGGTACAATTGGATCCGGCTGTTTATACCCAATTGTGGTGAAATAGCTTTTGCAATGACCATGGAGATGGCTTGCATTATGCTGACCAATGATTTTGGCTGTTTTGTCAATTATGCAAAACAAAGCCTTGAGAAGGATGATTGTTGCAGACTTGTGTCAACAAGTTTGGTTTGGCCTTGATATTTATGATTCGTATGACGACTGTAGTCATCGAATCAATTGCGCAGTTAAATTATTTGGCTGTTTCGTTTATCTGACGAAACAAAGCCTTGAGATGTGAAATTGATATCTGCACACTTGTGTAAACAATGCAGATTGATTTATGGTTTTTAATTATGAATCTTTGATGACTATGCTAACTGTAGCCATCAAGTATAATGCTTAGTTTTATAATTCGGCTGTTTTGTTTATTTTTGTTTATTTAACAGCCACGAGATAAATATTGATTGCTGCACACTTGTGTCAACAATGCAGATAAATTATGATTCTATTTATGAATCATTTAAAGACTTACGATAACTGTAGCCTTTAAGTATGTTGCGTGGGTGATATGTATCTGCTGGGGGCTTGACAAATGTCGATGCCGTAACTCCCCCTTCTTAAGATTCTGCTCCGGAGAATCCAAAGCTCTTAGCTCAATATTTACTTTTGTATTATTGGCTTTCTTGATTTTAATTATAATTATCAAGAGTATTATATTAACTATTATTATGAAAATTATTGTGCTGAATGTTAAGCCTTCAGTCACGAAATGTCGAACTTTAATTTCTTTAATTACTTTACTGTTTTTAACGTTATCAAAATGAAATTTTGGCAATGATAATTTCATTGTAATATTTCTGATTTGTATGTCATTGAAGTTTGGGATAACGAAGTTGTCGCTTATTAACAAGTTTTCATATTCCATATCATTAATGGTTAATTTGCAATTTTCAAAGTGAATCAAATTACTTCCATAAATTCTTATATCATAAGTATTACAATTATGTTTTATATAAGCTTACAATTTCAAGTTCATTATTATTTGGAATTGGTTCAATTAGTATTTTATTATATTTTTCTACATCGTAAATTGGTATAAGTATTATAAAAATTAATCATGTAATACTATAGAGCTTTTAATATTTGTTATTTCTTTGAATGTAATGTTATATTTTATAATTTCTTCGGTTGTGAGCAGGTCTCTGCCTAGAACTCTTAGTTTACAAAGTAATAAATTGTCTTTAATTTTTCTGACTTGATCTCTAAGAAGTTGAATATCATATTGAATTTGAAAGATATGTTGCATAAATGCTCTACTGTGTTTAAGGTATAGTTTACTTTTTCATACATTTCATATAATTGTTTACTTATTCTTTCTTGTTGAGTATTAATATGATTGGTTACATTTTTCATTATTTTATTAAAATTATTATTTATTTGTATTTGTTCATTCATATTTTGGATAATATTTTTGTTATTTTGTTCATTAACATCTAGTTTTTCTCTTATTTCTTTTTCATCATCGGAGTCCATTACTCCTGTTACAAATTTTATAGCTTTACCCCATATATTTATCAATCCTCTTCTAGATCTTTTATGTGGAATTAAATGACTTATTTCATCTTTTAATGAATTAAAATTATGTATCATAGCTGGATACTGATAAGCGTAGTTAAGGTTTGCAATATTTTGACCAATTATATTTATATTATTTTCCCATGAATCTATTTCTACACTGTGTAATATTTTCTTATAACTTGAAATAACTTGAAGTTCTTCATCCCTAACCATGATAAAACCTTGTCCTTCGTTTAGATTTGTTATGTCCAATTTTTGTCCTTTAGTAGTCAGTATTGTCGTCATGATCAATATTGTCTGTATGTAATTTCTAATTTGTAGATGCATTTTGAACCTGAAATTTACGGGGTTTTTTAACTTTCAATTTATGATATTGTTTATTGTTGTTAGCTAAAATTGTAACTTTGTTATTTCTCAGTACTTTAAATGATCTAAATCTTGGTTGCAATTTGTTAATATTTCTGACTTTGTAGTAGAATGGATAATCTTGTTTATAACTAATCTGATCATCTCTTGTTTTATTCCTGTTATAAATTATTTTCTTTTTATTTTTAAGTGCTTTTTCAAATGCTTTTTCTGCTAAATTATTTGGGATCCTTTTAAAGAATAAATCAAATGGAGTATAATTTGTTGCTGAACAAATTGAATTATTGTATGCGAATAATGCTTTAAATAATGCTTCATTTGTAGTTATAGTATTATGATTTTTCAATATTCTATAATGTTCCATTAGTGTAGAATGAAAACGTTCTACTGGAGAGTTCGAATTTGAATTTCTAACGGTTGTAAAATAGATCTATGTTTTCGTTTCTCAAAAAATTCTTAAAAATCAATAGATGTTGCCGATTTTTCTTGATCTATTAAGAGAAGTTTAGGTTTTCGAAAAGTACTTGTATATTTTAAAATTCCTTCTTTTATTTAAGTGAACTGCGTTTCTCGATTGAAGCTCATAAGCTTGTGCATAGCGAATGTATTTGTCTATTATAGTAAGTATTGGTATTGCTTTTTGTGGAAAGAAAATGTCTACATGTATTATTTATAATGGATTTTTAGGAGTTTCTGTAAATTCAAATCTCGATCTTTCATATTTTTCTATTTGACATATGTTACAATTATTAATAAATTTTGTAATTTTTTCTTTTATATTTGGAAAGTAGTAGTTTTTATGTGTTCAAAGGATTCATTTATTCCTCTATGATTACTTTCTTTGTGATAGTCAGTTATAATTTTATCTTGTTCTCTTTCATCTGTTATATCTTTTAAGAGTTTTGTGCATCTAAGCACTTTAAATCTTTTTGATCTATAAAAGTGATTTTTGAAAACGTTTTGAAAATCAATGAAAAGCGAAAGGTTTTCAATAAAGATTGCGTTTGTTGCTTTTGGGTTAAAATGATTCTTTATTATTTGTATAATGTCATTTTCGTCAAAGTTTTTATATTTTATTATTTTTCTTGTTTTGTTAAAAATTTTCTTTGTTCTAATTTGATTTGCTCCACTTTGGAGTCTTTCTATTATTATTTGGTTTTTAAATAAATTTAGAGGTGATTCTGAAATTGGTATATATCCCTGGTCATCTTCATCTACACTGTGTATTGTAGCTGCTGTTTCGATTTCATTAAAATTTATTTCGATTGGAATTCTGCTTAATGCATCTGCATTTGAATTCTTTTTACCCTGTTTATAGTCTATTTCATAGTTATATTCTTCCATTTGAAGTTTCTATCTTACTAGTTTACTATTTGGTTCCTTAATATTCATTAGCCACTTTCAGGGTTTATGATCTGTGTGTATTTTAAATTTCGTACCGTAAAGGTAGGGTCTAAAATATTTGGTTGCCCAAATGATTGCTAAAAGTTCTTTTTCGATTGTTGAATAATTTTGTTCATGCGAGTTTAAAGTTCTACTTGCATATGAAAGAGGATGTTCATTGCCTTCTTGGTTTTGTAATAGAACTGCTCCTATTGCAAAATTAGATGCATCAGTGCTAAGTATAAATGGTTTTGAAAAATCCGGAAAGGTTAAAATTGGTTCGTTTATTAACATGTTTCTACAATCTTCGAAACATTTTGAGTAAATTTCATCTTTGATATCTATTTTCTTACCTTTTTTCAGTTTTTCAGTTAAAGGTTTTATTAGCTTAGCAAAATCTTTAATAAATTTTCTATAATAGCCGAGTAAACCTAAGAATTGTTTTATTTGCTTTTGTGTTTTGGATATTGGGTAATTTTTTACAGCTTCTATTTTCTTGGGATTTGGTCTTATACCATCTCAACATACTACATGTCCTAAAAATTCTACCTCTTTTTTTAAAAATTGACTTTTATCAGTTTGGATTTTTAAATTTGCTGTACTAAGCGCTTCAAATACTTTTCTAAATGGTTTATGTGTTCTGTAAGTAAGACGAGACATATTTTGTCGATATGCTCATTAAGAACATTGTCCATTACACGTTGAAACGTAGCAGGTGCGTTTTTTAAACCGAATGGCATACGAGTGAATTCGTAGTGTCCATTATCAACAGAAAACGCTGTTTTCTTAACATCTCGTGCGTCTACTTCTATTTGGTGGAAGCCTGACGCGAGGTCAAGAGTTGTGAAATATTGGCACTTTCCTAATTTATCTAGGATTTCATTAATATTAGGCATTGGATACCTCTCATCAATGGTTTTTTCATTCAATTTCCGAAAGTCAATGACTAAACGCCATTTGTGTACACCTTTGGAGTTGACCTTTTTCGGTATTATCCATACTGGTGATGACCACGGTGAATTACTTGGCCTTATTATTCCTTGATTCAGCATGTCTTTTATTTGGAACTGAATCTCCTGATTGTGACTATATGGGTATCGATAGCTCTTTGCATATACTGGTCTTTCATCAACTGTTGTGATTTCGTGTTTCACTGTATAAGAAAATGTCAGTGTATGACCTTCTTCCTTAAATAGGTGGTCATATTTACTTATTATTTGATTAAGTTTATTTAGTTCAATATTGTTGAGGTGATCAGTTTCTATGTCCACAATTTTATCATTCTGAATGTCTTAATTTCCCTCTATACTATACAGATGTGTGTTTTCCATACTGTATAGTTCTGTTAGATCTATTATTGATCCTTCGTGGGATTCTTCAGATCTTTCAGGGTTTTTTGTTAGGTTTCCTGATAACCATTGGTTCACTTTTTTTAATCTTTTTGAATTATTATCTTCAGATTCATTATCTGTTTCTATTTGGTCGTTTTCTGACCATTTTAAATTTGATACTAATTTTCTTTTTCTTATATTTTTCTTTTTTTCTTTTTCAGATTTATTTATTTTATCAGATTTTTCTGCTTCTACCCGGTCATTTTGCGACCATTGGAGCTCTGATTTAAATATTCTTTTATTTTTTAATATTTTATTTGTATTTTCTCCTTTTTTGGATTTATTTATTTTATCAGACTTTTCGGCTTCTACCCGGTCATTTTGCGACCATTGCAGCTCTGACTTTAATATTTGTTTATTTTTATTTGGGATGTAACACTGCGTTGTGCCATTATTTTCATCCTCATTTGAGTTACAATATTGTGTAGCTTTGCTTTTACATCTAATAACCTTAAATGGTTGTACAATATCTAATTTACTTATTTCATCTGATAAGTTCAATATTTTAACTTTAGAAGTCCAATTTCTAGATATGAAGACTTTTTCTAATATTAAAAGGTCTTCATTGAGACGTAGTTTCCTGAATTTAATAAGACCGTTTTCAACATCTACGGGTAAAGTTATAGAACGTATTGTTCGTGGTTGAAATTTAAAGGATTTTGCAGCATTTATTTGAGGTTTATATTTAATTTCTAGTTCTTTATGTCCTCTTTTTAAAATATTTTTTGAAAAATCAAATATCATTTTGTATGTTTCTAAAATGTCATTACCTATGAGTATATCAAAATATGTGTGAAAATCACACAGGAAGAGTTCTATTGGTGGTTGATCTTCACCAAATTCTTTGAATATTGCTAATTTAACATGTTCGTCAATTTGTCTTTTACATGTTTTTACTGATATTTCAGGGAAAATTTTGGTTGCATATGGGGTTTACGAGGGATAAATTTGAACCTGTATCTATTAATGTTTTGAGAGTTCGTTTTTTACCATTTTCTGTTACTGTTACTTCTATATATGGTAGTTTTATTGTTCCGAGGCTCTCATACGAAAATTTTCTTGGACAAATATGTCCTGAGGCATTTGTTTTCTACCTTTATTTCTATTGAAATTATTGTTATTATTTCTGTTGAAGTTATTATTATTATTATATCTATTAAAGTTATTATTATTATTGTTTCTAATAAAATTATTATTATTTTGATTAAAAGCTCTTTGCAGGGTTGAGTGTGATGAGTCTGCTTCCATCGGTACGGGTTTTTCATTTCTTTGGTTATAAATTTGTTGGCTTTTATTATTATTTGGATTAAAAGAATAATTATTATTTGGAATAAAAGTATAATTTTGTTTGGGAGATGCATAATTTCTAAAATTATTTCTATTCGTGTCTACTAGACCTAGAGTTATGTCATATGCTTCTTCTAAGGTGTCAGGATCGCGGCTTAAAATAATCGTTTTAAATGGTTCACGTAGTCCTTTCACAAATGTATCTAGTCCTTCTTTTATATTACGTCGTGTCATTCGTTCTCTAATTTCTATGTCTTCTTCCGTCTGTCTCAGTTTTGTGTTTAATGCTGTTATTATTTCTAATATTTGATCAAAAAATTTTGATAAGCTGCCAGTTTGGCGAATGAGACTTAATTGATTATAAAGGATTCTTTCGTCCCTATGGTCTGAGAAATGTCTGAGTAAGATTTCTTTTACTTCGTTCCAGTTATCTGGATTACCATACAATCTTAATCTTTCAGATGCTTTGTCTTTAATTTTATTTCTAATAGATTGTGCCCACATTGTAAGTGGAGCATTTTCAATTTGTCGTAATATTCTCCAAACCGTATCTACACTTTTTATAAAATTTTCGAGTTCTTTACTATGTCCCGTAAAATCTGGTAGATTTTTGATAACTGACTGTTGATAGGTTTGATGTCTTCTGCTGCTTTATTTTCGCTGTCAGATAGGTTTGATGTCTTCTGCTGCTTTTTTTTCACTCACAGATAAATTTGATGTCTTCTGCTGCTTTTTCACTATTATTTTTATTGGGCTTCTTAGTCATTTTATAGATTGATTTTATGATTTCTGCTGCTTTTTTTGTTGTTAATTTTATCAGTTTTTTAATGTTCTTTGTTGCTTTATTTTTCACTATTATTTCTACTAGTCTTTTCATAGATAGATTTTATTTTCTTTGCTATCTTCTTTTAACTTGTATTTTTATTGGATTTTTATCTTTTGCTGCTTTCTTTTCACATATTATTTTTTTTTCACTTGACTTCTCATAGATAGGTTTTATTGTATATTGTTTAATTTTATTTATTCAGGATTGCTGATAATTAGATATTGTATTTTGCATTTAACGAATTTAAACTGTTCGTTTTTAATGCAGTTTTGTAGAGTTTATCGACTGCGCCAGTTACGTGCTGAGCGTAACGTTTAATAAAAAAAGATAATTTTGGCTCACTCACTGAGCTTTTTATCTTTAACTTTATTATTTCTTTTAATTTTTACAAAGTTTAGTTTTATATTTTTATATTTAGATTAACTTTTACTTTTCAACTTTGTATTGTTGATTATTTAACCTGACCCCTTACCACTCGTGGGGGGAAGTCAGATTTACTGTGAACTGGTTTAGAACTGATCAAGGATTGATACTTAATACTCAATTCTTGAATATTGAATACTTAATGCTGAACTACTTAATGAATCGGGTACAATTGGATCCGGCTATTTATACCCAATTGTGGTGAAATAGCTTTTGCAATGACCATGGAAATGGCTTGCATTATGCTGACCAATGATTTTGGCTGTTTTGTCAATTATGCAAAACAAAGCCTTGAGAAGGATGATTGTTGCAGACTTGTGTCAACAAGTTTGGTTTGGCCTTGTTATTTATGATTCGTATGACGACTGTAGTCATCAAATCAATTGCGCAGTTAAATTATTTGGCTGTTTCGTTTATCTGACGAAACAAAGCCTTGAGATGTGATATTGATATCTGCACACTTGTGTAAACAATGCAGATTGATTTATGGTTTTTAATTATGAATCTTTGATGACTATGCTAACTGTAGCCATCAAGTATAATGCGTAGTTTTATAATTCGGCTGTTTTGTTTATTTAACAAAACAAAGCCTTGAGATAAATATTGATTGCTGCACACTTGTGTCAACAATGCAGATAAATTATGATTCTATTTATGAATCATTTAAAGACTTTCGATAACTGTAGCCTTTAAGTATGTTGCGTGGGTGATATGTATCTGCTGGGGTAATTCAGTAATTATTATAAGTTTTACTCACATTATTTCAACCTTTTATAGAGAGACATTAATTTTTGTATTCTTAACATTCTAACGGGTGATTTTTTAGCTGGTTTGGTTTTGGCAACACTGGTTTTGACAGCTGACGTGTGTTTAGTACCTTGTGTCACTGTCAAACAGCTTCAGTTTGGTTTGCAATTTAACCATGGATCGTCTTACAAATGAACAACGCTTGCAAATTATTGAATTTTACTATCAAAATTCGTGCTCGGTTCGAAATGTTCATCGCGCGCTGCTTGTGTTCAGCGATGAGGCTCATTTTTGGTTGAATGGTTAGGTAAATAAGCAAAATTGACGCATTTGGAGTGAAGATCAGCCAGAAGCATTGCAACAGCTACCAATGCATCCCGAAAAAGCCACTGTTTGGTGCGGTTTATGGGCCGGCGGCATTATTGGGCCATATTTCTTCAAAGATGATGCGAATCGCTACCGAGCGATGATAACAAACTTTTTTTTGCCCGAAATGGAAGTTCTTGACTTGCATGATATGTGGTTTCAACAAGACGGTGCCACATGCCACACAGCACGCGAAACAATGGCGCAATTGCGAGGCGAGTTTGGTGAACAGTTAATTTCACGTTTCGGGCCGGTCAATTGGCCGCCTAGATCGTGCGATTTGACACCATTAGATTATTTTTTGTGGGGGTATGTCAAGGCTAATGTCTATAGGGACAAGCCCGCTTCGATTGACGCACTGGAAGCCAACATCCATGCATTCATTCGTGAGATACCGGCCGATATGTGTGAAAGAGTATGCCAAAATTGGACTCAGCGGATGGGCTACCTGAGACGCAGCCGCGGTCAACATTTGCATGAAATTATCTTTAAACATTAAATTGCAAGGTTCAAACTATCGATTCAAATAAATATTTTATTCATTTTTTCGAATTTTTTGTGTTTTTTTTTTAAAAAAAGTTCTAAACCTCTTAAAAAATCACCCATTATTTTCAAGCATGTAGCATTCGCATGTATCTGGGCCAAGTTTACATAAGTTTGAAGACCATACACAGTTATCGAAATGGCACCCGTATTTTGATGTTGTGGTAGATACATTAATAAATCTTTTCAAGAAGATTACACAATTCAAAAGCTCCTCATGATGTTCTTCCAGTATATTGTGATGATTTGTTTTCAAAAACTTCAAAACTTCATCAAAAATTAATAAAGTATCTATGTTGGACATAATAATTGAGTTCTCCACACTGAGGTGTTAAATTAAGTACTGAAGTTATGTTATGACTGGTTTAAAGTTAAATAGTAGAATTTGTTTCAATTCTATTTTCAGATTTGTTTTTATTTATTACATCGCTATATATATATATATATATATACCTCGCTCTCCCTGTGCACCTGGTGGTCCCTGCTCTCCTTGTTTTCCTCTTGGTCCTTTGGGTGGGGTTCTATTCGAAAAGCGACCAAATTTATCAACACTCATCTTTTTTTTTAAATTCTTATTCAATAATATTAGCTTCTTTAAGTTCTTCAATGATTGAAATAATTTCGTTAGAGTGATTGTTGTGTCCAGCTTGATGTGAAGCAATAAGAAGTTTCAATCGATCTACGAGTTCATTGGGATTATCCCAAAATATATAATCTTTTTTCAATTTTGACAATTGCATTAACCCGCTTCCGGAAGGTGTTTGTTGTGGCGATGATGAGGGAGTATTAGAAGTATTTGTTGTTAATCCGAATAATTTACTTATAATTTTTCTATACTTATAACCTCGATTACCATGTATTTGTGTCTGTGAATTATGATCAATTCTATGCACATTAGTGTAATATAATATGATCTTGTAGTTTTTTTAAATCTTCACTAGTTTAAATGTTTGGGTCGGGGTTTTTCTTAAATATAACCTCATATAATCCATTAGTTCCTTTGAAGGTTTTATTTTTAATCTCTATATCTTTTCCGAGAATGTTTAACTCACCATTACCGATGTACCACTTTCCATCTTTTGAATGTATACCATATGTTTTGTCAAGAGTGTTGGAATTATTTATAAATAAATCTACATATTTTTAGGCATGTCATGAAAGTGTTCTTGTGACAATTGATCTGGGGCTCAATTCCGCAAGTGTGAATAGTTTTCTGTGTACGCTTTATCTGTCAAAAAGATTGCACCTCACTCTTGCGGAATCGCAGAATTTAATGTGTTCACTGATTTTTGTGCACACAGAAAAAACTCACGCTTGCGGAATTGGGCCCCTGAAAAGGTACGGTGTTTAGCGTGATGGTTTGGGCTTTTCTTTGTTCTTTTTGGAGTATTACTATCATCAGTTAAAACGAGTGAATCGTCTACAGCATTTTTGGGGGTAATGAATTCATCCCGAAAATATTCTTTTTCAAATCATTTTCTTGTGGTTGATGGTGTTCAAAACTGAGTTTAAGTTTCTTTAAAGGACTTTCAATAACGTTATTTTTATCTAGTTTGTTGTTGTTTTTTTTCACTAATTCTTTCAGTGGTTTGGTAAGAGGTTTAAGAGTGTCTTCAATTTGAGTTTCGTAAGCTTCTCTATCCGACTTAAGAGCTTTATATTTCTTTCGAAGAGCATCGGTGGTTTTAATAAGTTCTTTTGTTAATTTTAAATCTAATTGCATCATGATGTAAGATTTATTTTTTCTTACAGAGGCAGTTGGTGAATAAGTTTCGAAGTCGTAGAAAAAATCGTTCAATGGGTTTTAAACTGATTTTGATATTGAGCTTACTGATCTAAACTGAAGAATACCTCAAACTTTATTGAACCGCTTTTTACTGATGTTATCTGCTCGCTGAACTGCTCTGCACTGCTCTCATAGAACATTACAATACATATGATATGAAATTAAAGGTGTTATCTTTTTTATAATTTAAGAAAGTAGTCAAAGCCTTTTCTATAACGACCATCATGCAAAGGACTGTCCTTATCAATTACCATGAAACTGTTATTTGTATTCCAACATTCTGCACATACCTTTTGAAATGTATTGAATGTCATATCCGAATTGACATGATCATTATAAATGTGTTTTAAACTCATATCGTCCTATTTGAAGACGATGAGAACATTCGCATTGTCCCTCTTATACTATGTGGAAATAGTTGACCATGCTTTTTTCTTTCAATTTTGTTAGTCACCTTCATATTTTTCACCGGTAACTGGTATTGTTGTTTAACGAATCGCATAGTGATAAAAACTAAGTAATTTCTATAAATGTTAAGTTTATATAAAATAAGCGTCATACCGCATCTAATCATTCTACCGCAAAGATAATCATATAAAATGATTGATTATTCGAAAAACTTTATCAGTCAACGAAACATTGTGAAAGGCAAACGTTTATTAAATACCTTAATAAACAAACCACCTCTTGAACTACATCTTCCTGGTTATCAATACTGCGGACATGGAACAAAACTCAAAGAACGCTTAGCTCGATCCGGGTATTAATTTGCTAGATCAAGAGTGCAAGAGTGCAAACAACACGATATATCTTAATCTAAATTTAAAAATTCCTCTGACCGACACATTGCCGATAGAATTTTAACTGAAAAAGCTTGGCAACGATTTAAATCCAAGGACGCCACTATAGCTGAGCGGGCAAACGCATTATTGGTTACCAACCTTATGAAGACAAAAACAAAATTGGGCATGGGTTGCTCCAAGAATAAAGATAAAAAGCCTAAGAATAGAGCGAAAAATAAAAACGAAGATCAGAAGTCCAAAATAGATAATAAAGTTAAACAATCCACCTTTAGAAAAGTGATTCAAGCAATTGGAAATAACATCAAACGTAAAAAACCTGTCAATTTAGAAAAGGCAATTAAAATAGCAATATCATCTGCTAAGAAAACAGTTAGAAAAAACAGTAACAGCATTGAGGTACCCAGAATTATTTCGGTACCGAAAATTGGCGGAGCAATTCCATTCCTTGTTCTTCTGTTTGCTAGACTTTCAGCTCTTGGAGCTTTAACGGGAGGCGCTGCAGGAGTAGCCAAAGCTGTCAACGATATCAGTTTTGCTAAAAAAGATCTAGAGGAGAAAAAACGTCATAACGAAAAAATGGAATCCATTGCAGTCGGACAAGGCTTACACCTTAAACCTTATAGAAAAGGCCTCGGACTTTATTTAAATCCACAGACAAAAAACTCCTAAGTTCGCTACCCAATCGTGCATTAAAAGAAACAGATTTGAGAAATTTTGCAAAGAATCTAATTCCGAATTTTCGAGGAGTTTTCATGCGAGATAATTTACCAAAATCTAAACCTTTGAAAAACGAGTGCGGAATTGTGAATCTTGATTCCTCAATTGGTCCTGGAACACACTGGGTAGCGTATAATAAAAAAGGCCGTAAAATTGAATATTTTGATAGCTTTGGAAATCTACAGCCTCCAAATGAAATAATTAACTATTTGGGAGAAAAAATTAATTATAATTATACTAAATATCCAGATTATGACGCTTTTAATTGTGGTCATTTATGTTTAAGATTTGTATATGATTGTTGTTTTCAATAAATAAAGAGCCATATGTAAAAATGATTCCATTGTATTTTTTATCACCATGGCGATGACAATTACACTAAGTGGGAGAACTTCCCTAATCTCAGCCGAATATTTTCCAACTCTAAACTTGGATCAGGACTATGTTTGTGGATTGATTGATTTTCAAACGTACAATTCTATACCGAATGTTGATGAGCGTAATAATTTGTTCCATGTGGGGGAACATGAAATTGAAATCCCAACAGGATCGTATGAAATCGATGCCATTGCAGCATATATTTCCGAAGAATTATTATTGCGAAATTCTAACATTATTGTTACAATAGAAGCAAATAATAACACAATGAAATGTGAAATCCACAGCAGTGAGAAAATATATTTCAATAAAGATAGAACTATTGGAAAATTATTGGGTTTTAGTAATTGTGTTCTGAAAAAGGATTGGACACACTTGTCAGATTTACCTGTCGATATAAACAAGGTAAATGTAATACAAGTTGAATGTAATATCATTGCTGGTTCTTATTTTAACAATACTCCTGTGCATACCATACATGAATTTTCACCAGAAACAGGGGCAGGGTATAAAATCATAGAAGTTCCAAAAAATGTCATCTATTTACCAGTAAATGTTGAACGAATAAGTACTATAACATTAAAACTTGTCGACCAAGACGGAGATTTGATACATTTTAGAGGAGAAAGAATAACCGTACGGTTGCATTTAAACCCAAAATCAGAAAAATGTTTATCTATAATAATTATATAACAGGCATCAAAGGTAACCATTCTACTAGTTCTACTAGAACATTAAAGCTGTCAACACCAACGCTTACACCTGAAAACAAAACTTATCTTCTTACATTAGGATTTAAACTAAAATAAAAAAAAACAATATGAAAGATATATTAAATATTGCGCATGGACCTAGCTATGATAATAGCATATCAAAGTTTGAGTACCATAGTTACTCACCATTTCTTCAGTCTTTCAACCCAAGTGATGAAATACGTGTTCCCATACATCAACAGGACTTGTGTGTTTTACCTTGTGAAAGCTATATTTATATAGAAGGGAGTCTAACAAAACCAGATGGGACTCCGTCAACAGGAAAATTAACTAACAGTTTAGTTTAGTTTATTTCATCAATTTTGAGACATTCTCTTTTTTAGATTACTATATACACAGGTACTCAATAAATAATATAAAATAAATAAATAAATAATTTAAAAATATGTACATATACGAACTATTCTATTATAGCAACAAAATCATCATAACATTTTTTTTAAAAGAATCTCTTTGACTGGGCATACATATATCAATCAAATTTATAACCGCGTTGGTCTCTCTGATGCAACGAGTAATCGGTTCAATATTACCGTAATTGCTTCTTGAAAAAGTCTCTCGTAGGTGAAAACTCATACGGAGACTTCTGCAAGGGAAAAAAAATTTATTCGCTCAAGCAAGTAGGGGCAAATAACGTGGCCATCAATAATATCTTTTACCATCATAATTGAAAAATATCTTCTTCTGAGCTCAAGCGTTTGCATGCCAAAGAGCAGACATCTGACATTATATGAGGGCATATCAATATTCCAATTTAGCTTATAAAAACAATATCTGGTAAAACTTTTTTGAATTCTTTCAATTCTTAACGAATGAGTATCATAATAAGGATTCCAGATCACACAACAGTATTCTAAGCTAGACCTAACAAAAGCCATATAGAGACTTAAGTGCATTAGAATTTTCTGGTATTCCTTTTTAAGAAGCCTAACATCTTATATGCTTTATTTACTACATAGTCATAGTGACAAGTAAAAGAAAACTGGCGATCCAACACGACACCTAGATTTTTTTTTGTGTGACTTTTTCCAAAATAATATTATTAACTGTATAATCAAAAATTATAGGAGCTTTTTTTCTTGAACATATAAAACTTTGACATTTAGAGACATTCAAAAAAAGAAGATTACTTTCGCACCATAAAGCTAGTTTAAGTAAATCTTCTTGAAGATAGTGACAATCATTTAAAGATTTAATAATTTTGAAAATTGTTACATCATCAGCATATAACAGGTTCCTGGAAAACTGAAAAATATCTGGAATATCATTAATAAATATATTAAAGAATAAAGGACCAATGTGGCTTCCTTGGGGGACACCCGAGCTCACAGTTATACATCTGGAAACAAATCTGTCTATCTTTGCATATTGGGTTCGATCAGTTAGGTAAGAACAGATCCATTTAAGAAATATGGAATGAAATCCGAGCTTAGACAGTTTATAAATAAGGATTGCGAGGTTAACCCTATCAAAAGCTTTTGCAAAATCTGTAAATATTACATCAGTCTGAAATCCACTTTAGAATTATCTTATAACTAAATTGCATAAAATAGTAAGATTTGTAGATGTGAATCTTCCTGAAACAAATCCATGTTGTGAGACAGAAATAAGTTCCTTTGTCAGAAAATTAAGCTTATCGCAAACAATTTTTTCGAACACTTTAGGAATTACAGATAATTTACAAATGGGGCGGTAGTTACATACTTTTTGCTTTGCACCAGATTTAAAAATTGGCGATATGAAAGATGTTTTCCACTCATCTAAAAACTGACCTGTTTTAAGAGACTTGTTAAAAATTAACCATAAAGGCAACGCAAGGGACGCTGCACATCTTTTAATTATTTTGGGAGATATACAATCAGGGCCAACTCCTTTGTTTTCATCAATCCCATTCAACGCTTTAAGTACCTCAGATAAACTTAATTGAATAATCCCTATATCAACTACCTTGGTCGGAGAAAAAGAAGGGAAATCACTAGGAGACGTAACTGAGTATCCCGCTTCAAAATAATCTGCAAAAAGATTACAAATGGTAGGTAAATCACTAGATGTAGATCCAGAAAATTCCATGCAATTAGGTAAACCTGTATTTTTTCTTTTGGAGTTTATAAAATTCCAAAAACATTTGCTATCGTTTTTAACAATGCTATGGCTTTTCTTTTTGAAGAAATACATTATGAACTGAATGAAGTGGACATTGAGAACAATAAAAACGTGGGCATCACAACAACCCTGAAAAATTATATATCTTTGGACGAGAATGAAAGTAAAAGCTTAGAAAATGGATCATGGACTGGAAACGAAAGTAACGGGTGATTTTTTAGCTGGTTTGGTTTTGGCAACACTGGTTTTGACAGCTGACGTGTGTTTAGTACCTTGTGTCACTGTCAAACAGCTTCAGTTTGGTTTGCAATTTAACCATGGATCGTCTTACAAATGAACAACGCTTGCAAATTATTGAATTTTACTATCAAAATTCGTGCTCGGTTCGAAATGTTCATCGCGCGCTGCTTGTGTTCAGCGATGAGGCTCATTTTTGGTTGAATGGGTACGTAAATAAGCAAAATTGCCGCATTTGGAGTGAAGATCAGCCAGAAGCATTGCAACAGCTACCAATGCATCCCGAAAAAGCCACTGTTTGGTGCGGTTTATGGGCCGGCGGCATTATTGGGCCTATTTCTTCAAAGATGATGCGAATCGCAGCGTTACTGTCAATGGTGAACGCTACCGAGCGATGATAACAAACTTTTTTTTGCCCGAAATGGAAGTTCTTGACTTGCATGATATGTGGTTTCAACAAGACGGTGCCACATGCCACACAGCACGCGAAACAATGGCGCAATTGCGAGGCGAGTTTGGTGAACTGTTAATTTCACGTTTCGGGCCGGTCAATTGGCCGCCTAGATCGTGCGATTTGACACCATTAGATTATTTTTTGTGGGGGTATGTCAAGGCTTATGTCTATAGGGACAAGCCCGCTTCGATTGACGCACTGGAAGCCAACATCCATGCATTCATTCGTGAGATACCGGCCGATATGTGTGAAAGAGTATGCCAAAATTGGACTCAGCGGATGGGCTACCTGAGACGCAGCCGCGGTCAACATCTGCATGAAATTATCTTTAAACATTAAATTGCAAGGTTCAAACTATCGATTCAAATAAATATTTCATTCATTTTTTCGATTTTTTTGTGTTTTTTTTTTTTTAAAAGTTCTAAACCTCTTAAAAAATCACCCGTTATTTCACTGGCATCGGGTATTTTTAGTTTTTGCATACAATTAAAAAATCTATTGGGATTTGCTGAAGATTATAAAAAGATCATAACAAATGCAAGGCATGAATTGATTTTAATCCGCTCACGATCTAATGAGAATGTTTATTATTCTAAAGATAACGAAGAATTAAAACAGTCACATCCACTTTTATCGCGACAAGAATTTAAGGATATCGCTCCAATTATGGTATGGTTCCCGCCAAAATGAATCAATTAAAACTGGACCTGTGGATGTAAAAATTGAACTTAAAACATCAACTCCGATTCCATCTTCAACAACTATGTATTGTCTGATTCTTCATGATCGTCTAATTGAGTATAGTCCACTGACTGGAGAAGTTACCAAACTTACTTAAATTAAATGTCTTAATATAATCTTATCAGTAGAAAAAGTGAATTTGTTCAGAACGTATCTAAAACATGAATACCTATTTTGTAGACTTTCAAGGATTTGGCGAATTCAACAACAATGTCATTGCAAAAGAAGTTGCCGTATTGCATAATGGACATCATCATCACTTTATTGTTAGCCCTCCATTTAATTTGAGCATCCATTTCACTTAGAAGGCAAGCTCACTGGTTATATCAAAATCATCACGGATTGACCTGGAATGGTGGATTTACAAACTTTTCTCAAGTAAAAATATTTTTTCGAGAATTAATTCAAAATGGAGCGGTTTACGTAAAAGGAACTAAGAAAACGCAATGGCTGAGAGAACTATTTAATAATGAAAATGTAGAAGTCAAAAACGTAGAAGATATTTTCCGTTGCCCGAACTTAAAGGAACTCAGAAGTATTTATCCTAATCAAATAAAATGTCTAAGCCATGGAAAGTCTTGTGCACTGCAAAATGTTTATCTTTTAAGTAAATTCCTAAGTGAATCAAAACCAATGTAATATACATGCATAAATGTATAATTCTTTCTAAATAAAACAAACTTTTGGTGTGTGTTATCATATGAATTTAATGAAATAAGTGTTTTCTTTTATTTTATAAGTTGTCATCAGAATCAATCAGAATTTGAAAATTGTCTTTTAAATCCATACGGGAAGGAACTATGATCTTCCAGAAAACGACGTTTTTCCGCTTTTGCTTTGTAGGTTCTTACTTCTGGTATTGTAACCACTTGATGCTCTCGTGTTCGCCGAATATTATTTGATTTTATAATAATGCTTTCAGTGTCTGAGGAAGAAGAATTTAGTACAGCGTGTTTAATAGACTCAAAGTTAATTTTTTCAGATGCTTCATAGCTGAGAAAAATACCCTTTACTTTGCATACAATGTGTTCGGTATTATCTTTTGTACTAAACACTTTATAGGCATAATTTTTGTGGACCTCCGCTTACAAATTCCGTTATATTTATAACTTCCAACGCCATAACTTTCTAATTCATCAGTCATATCACCGATAAATTGTCCAGTACGTGGTTCAAATTCTCCTTGACGACTCACATACATATATAACCGAATCAGTATCGTAGTAGAGAACTCTTTCCTCTAATCTCTCCAGGTAACTGTATAGTTTAAGACCAGCTAAAGTAGTTGTATAAGCAGCAACACAAACATTTACTGTAGATAGGGAGTCAACAGCTTCTTCTTTCATTTCAAAGTTAACGACGATGTTTTCTTCATTTACTGGAAGAATGTGGAACACTTCTATCGATGGATGTGTGAGTATATGATATAAAGTAGACGGGTTGTTCAGAACGAATGTTTGAAGTTGATTTTCGCGCTCTCCAAATTTCCAAATTTCCCCCAAAATGAATTCAATATCAGTTTTGCTAATGATCTCTTTCCTGGATTTTTGCAAATTTCTGAAAACTCCAATTGAATATTTTCTTTTTCAAGAAAGTCAGTAATATATTTTATCTTTTCTTCGTGAGATGAACATTCACTTGGCCATCCTGATGCTTCCTGCTGTATTTTCAGAAATTTATTCATCATTTCGGTAAAAAGACCTTCAGAATTTGTATCTGGATTATATTGAACTATATTATATTCCCATATTTCAAAAATGTAAAGTATACTGTAGCCTTTTTCAACTGCTTTTAAAACTTCATAAATTACCCATGTTCCAATTAATGCTCTTTGCTCATCAGAATGAGTACACATTTGTTCCTGATTTTTTTCATCACTACAGCTTCTGCACAAGGAACACATAAGTTTATTATTTTGTTTGATTGGTAATACTGGATGGAGAAGGTGCTCTGGAGGAAGAATTTTACACTTGACAAGTACATTTATTCCCTCTAATTTCTTTGTTGAAAAAGTAGCATCGCCATTAATGTGTACTTTAGGATGGCCAATGGGGAATTTTCCATTTTTACAGACCCATGGGTATAGAGATATCAATATACTGAATTTTTTCTAATTTTTTACACTTCCCATTTCGTCCACCATAAAAAGCATCGCGGGGGTTCAACGGTGAGTTTTGTATTAGTTCATGTGTGTTAATGAAATTCAAATCCTTTTTATTAAATGACTTTAGACAATGCTGAAATTCACATGACCACATTTCAATGACCTCGTAATTGAAATTTCTCATTCGGTCAGTCTTAGCTCTTGTTCTCTCATATCTCTGATTTAATGTGTCATCTTGGTTTTCATCTAAGGGGTGACCATGGTAACTCAAAAATCTGTTTGGTTTCTTCACAAAAACCATCAACCTTTACTCCGTTGACAACTACTTCTCTTCCTTTATAGGCATGCTTTATACTTATATTCCTTTTCTTTTCTTCCAAAATCATCCACTTGATTGCTTCTGGAGATTGGTTATCAATGCATCTGTAACCTTTCTTAGGAATTAATCCGATAGGGTCTGGCTTAAGAAAGTTACGTCTGAAAAGTAGATTACAAGCTGAAGTAATAGTTACTGCTTCTATAAATGGTTCAACATTACTTTGATTAAGAAATAATTTTCTAAACTCCAAACAAGCTGCAGTCAAAAATTTTGACATCACTCTTACAGTATTCTATAAGTTCATACTGCATATCAAAATTATCGTTTTGGTGTTCTGAATACCATTTTAAGAAGATATCGCGTTTTTCCGCTCTCATAGTATTTGGACTGTAATATTCTATTGCTGGCAATTTTACATTGTATTCTCATTTTCTTTGGTATTGAACAGATACGGAAAGTAACCTTTCTTTAAAACGGATGGGAGGTCGAATGCTTTTGGTAGTTTAGATAAAGCCATGGGGAAGTAGTTTTTTGATTCAATAAATTTAACATTCCCTATTTGCATCAATATTATTTTTGTGCCTCGCATAATTAAATCCGGGCTTAGTTTTGTTTTTTTCCAATATGTAGTTCAAAATAAATTGATGGTCGTATGCCTGACCATTATGAGCAATCACAATAATTTGTTTAAATTTTTTTCGGACTTCAAGTATATTTTGAACAATTTTTTGTACAACATCTTCTTCTTTTAGGACATTTAGTGATAACTTGCAATATTGGCAAAAGTACAAATCTGGATTATCTAAGCATCGATCACATTTGTGTTGAAATACGCACAAATTTGGCTTTGGATACATGTTTTTTACAATGCTTACAAAAGAACTCATCCCAAATATGGTGTCGAGCTCCTCCGTAAGATTTTAAACAAACAATACGTCTTTTTATTTGGTCACAGATAGATTTTTTACCCGATGAGCCGCTCATTTTGTGCTTGTCAAAACATATGTTTCCTGTAAAATAGCGATTGTAGGCTTGACATAGAGTTTGTATTGAAGTTTCGTCACAAATTGGAGAACGCTGACACTGTGTACAGAGGCTAAGACATCCACGAGGGTCACTTTTCGTATTTTATGGAGAATGACAAATATCACAGTAGTACGAACAGCTAAATGCAGCGGTTAAAGATGTTATTACATTTTAATGGTTCTTAAAATACAATAAATGTCATCACAACTATTTCGATCAGAATTTCCTTCATAAATGATTTTTCGACCTTTGGTGTCGTATTCATAAACCGTGATCTTGTAGTTTTTCAAATGATTTTGAAATGCCTTCAACTCAATAATCCCGGAACCTTCTGATGGTATAATGATTTGTGTATCGTTCAAAAGCTTCAAAGTTCTCTGCGTTTGAATTTTGGCGATGTCTCTCCTTACTTTAGCAAAATCAAGTTCTTTGTCTGCGTATGCCTTCGCCACAACCAAAGCATAAATTATCTTTATTTTTGATGGTTATTATTCCATTGCGCTGAAGGCATTCTTCCTCGAATGTGTTATACATTTTGGAAGATTTTCTTCTTCGGTTGCCTTCCCCTATTGGCATCTTTAGGGAAGTTACTGACAAGCAGAAATTATCCGTGCTTATTCCCTCAGAGTTGCTTTGGAATATTTTTCTTATCATCTCCCACACATCTTCGAAAGTTAATTCTGAACAATTTTTGAAATTAATCCAGCCACTTAATCGTTCATTTACAAAACTCTTTCCGCTAAATGTTATTCCGACTTTATCAGTTGGATTAAGATCTTTGACGGCGAATCTTATTATTTCATTAACGGCTTCTTTAACCCACGACGTTGGTTCTGCACCGACCGGAACTGGAAGAATTTGAAATTCTATTTTGCGCCCTTTCAGATTAAACCTTCAATAAGACTCGAAGAATCACTCAAAATTTTGATTCGCTGAAATCAACACAGAAAAGAAAAAAACAATCAATTCGGGAAAAAGAAAAACAAATTTTAAAATTTAATTAAGTTTTTATTATAAGTTTCATTTAAATGCACGTTTTTGTGAATTTATTAAATTTTGATCTTCATCAAAAAAAATATTGGGTCATCATCATTTACCATTTCAGATAAATGCTGGTTTTGTTTAGGAACTTGTTGTTGTTGTTCTTCTTCTTGTTGTTGTTGTTGCTGTTGTTGTTGTTGTTGCTGTTCTTTTTCTTCTTCTTCTTCCTTAAGATGGAAATCCAGATGAAAGGAGAAGTCGCCATAGGGCTCCACGACTTCCAGACAACAGCGCTGTAGCCCCTTAATATCGTCGTCATCCTCGTCATCCAGTTGGGCGTTGCATCTTTATGGGAGAAACACAATAGAGTCGCTCAGCTCAACCATAATTTGCTGTACATACGTAGTATTGCATCTTTTTGCAATACTTATTTCGTATTTCTTCTTCTGAATTAGCTTGGACAAGCTGCAAATAGGTTTTTTCTCCTTCCGGACATTGACGGCTGACTTAATTTTGTTTAAGAACGACATCACTTTAAATTTTTCTTGCGCTTATTGAAAACAAACTGAATGTTTTAAATTGACAACATTCTGCTTTGATACTCTGGATAATATCACTAACTATTTGAATTTTGCAAACAAAAAAAAAAAAATACAATAATAATTGATTGGCATATTTTAGGGTTCTCATAATAAAATATAAATCATATATAAATATATTTAAATATAAAAAAATATTTCTGAATGCATGTATAGTGAGATTTTTTTTTTTATTGGATGTTTTTGCGGTGCATTTCTGTCTTGAAACCTAAACCATATTGATTTTCTAAAAACGGCAGCAGAACATATCATGGGAACTTGAATTCAATTCAGGTATAAGATACAAAGGGCAAGTTTAGCGACCTACTCAAATCATATATCACATAAACTGTCAGTATGCTGAGTGGACACACGCGTCAAAGTTTAGCCCGTAAGAAGCTAAATGTTCCCACACTGCAAAAGCAACATCGATTTCAAGCCTCGATTGAAGGTCACTGTACCATATAAAGAGGTCTCAACAACAACAACAAAGCCGACAACGGCATCAGCTATGGGACCATTGAAAGGTGTCCAAGAATCAGCAGCAGAGCCAACAACGGCACCAACAGCGGGGACATCGAAAGATGCCCTAGCAACAAAGGCAACGGCACCATCAGCCGATTTGCCAACGAAGAGGAGGAAGAAGAATCGGTTTCTACCGAACCTAGTCAAGCGCCAGTCCACTACCACTTAGTAAAGCTGCTCGCGGGAGCGAGGGAGATGGGGCCTACGGCGAAGGTATCGGCAGCAGCAAATCAGCTAAGTTCTGACGAGGAAATACAGTATAAGTCTTCGAAGGGAGGGAGGGACATTATACAGAGGATAGTAATCTGTTCGTGGACCTTACCTCACCAGAGGCGTCCTCAGACGATGATAGAGAGGAGCAAAGCATACAGGCCAAAATTGGTGCTGTCCAAGGGGAAATCGATCTCCCCAGAACCCAGCTAACGCCCCTGGTACTGGCTCTGAAAGAAAAGCAAGAAGCTCGCCGGGAGAAAGAACGGCTGGAGCAAATCAATAAAAAGGCGCTACAGCAGCAACAAAAAGTAGCGCAACAAATTTCAACCAATGCTGAGCAGCAGCCAACACCTAAGCAGCCTCAGCCTAACCAGCAAGTGCAGCAGCAACAACAACAGCAGGAACAAAAAACCAAAAAACAAAAGCATCAACAGCAACTGATGCTCACACAACAGCCACAGCAGCAGAGACAACAGCAAAAAAATCAGCAGCAGCAGAAACAACAACAACAGCAGCAGAATCAACAGCAGCAGAATCAACAGCAGCAGAGTCAAAAGCAGCAGCCACAGCCGCCCAAAAATAAAAAAGAAAATGTGCCACCCATCAACACTTATAAGATGGATCTTCAAGACACCATTAACATATGTGAGTCGGCCATAGGCCAAAACTTTACAACTAAACGATTAAGTGAAAATAGACATGCTATCCACTGCTTTACAGTGGCACAACATAGAATCAAAAAAAGAATTATTAAAAAAATCCACGACAGAGTTCTTCAGCTTTACCCCCAAAACTGATAAATTGCAAACGGTCCTTCTGAAGGGCATAGATTCCTGCACGGAACCACAGGTGCTCTTAAATGAAAAGCGAGCGACAATGTCGAGTTTATCGGGGTCAAGCCGTTCGCTACAGTCAGATCCAGACGGGAGAAGCGGAAACTGCCGTTCTTCCTGGTGCAGCTCACACCCAACAGCAAACTGGGTAGTTTGAGGAGTATCTCCATCCTAAACTACCAGGTTGTAACTTGGGATAGATTAAAGAGACGCGGCGACATGCTTCAATGCATGCGCTGCCAAAGGTTCGGCCATGCTGCACCAAACTGCGAAATGCAGTCACGCTGCGTCAAGTGTGGTGAGAACCACAAGGTAGAAGAGTATAAGCTCGGACAGGAACGGGTTGAAGATAGGACCCAGCTTAGATGTGCACTTTGCCGAGGCGAAGGGCACCCCGCAAATTATCGGGGATGTCCGGCGATTCAGCAGATTAAACAAAACAAAGCAGCTAGGCAGACAGAGGTAGAGAAACGCCCTTCAGTCCGTCCTTCTACAGTAACGCCCGTCAACCCCCAAATTTCCTATGCCCCAATGGATTCAGGAAAGGGGAGTACGGTAAAGCCTGCGCCAAAGGTAGCCCAACCGGCCCTCGTGCCTAAGGCACTTGACGCACAGGCCGAAATAAGAGGCATGTTGCTGGCCTTTCAGGGCCAGTTATCAGGTCTTCATAAGCAGATCAGGGAGCAGGCGACAAGGGTGGACTATCTCTACTCTGTTTTGCCTAGCTTAACGCATATTAGAGGTTAAAGGCGCGCTGCTAGAGAGGCCCTTTAAGATCCTTGCTGTGAATGTAAATTCACTGATTAGGACCGAACGTAGAGCTAATCTTTTCCAATTGTTGAAAGACCAAAGCTCAGATGTGTTCATGGCTAGCGAAACTAAGCTAAACCAGAAACATAAATTGACAAATAACAACTACCATATCGTTAGAAGAGATCCGCCCAACTGCACTCAAGGGGGTGGTGTCGCAATCTTCATACGAAAAGGCATTGATCATAAGGTAATATATAATAGTGATGTGCGAAGATTTCGGTTGCTTGAGGCGTGCATCATATGCATTTCTCTCCAACAGGGGAAGCGAATGTATGTGATCTCGGCTTACGCACCAGAATCGCCTCAGCCAGCTATTTTATAACAGAGCTCGAAAAACTTTTCGATTGTCTTCGATTGAACTCGGAAGATAACTACTATCTGATGGCCGGTGATTTGAATGCCAAACACACAGATTGGGGAAATCAAATACAAAATCCTAGAGGTAGTCATCTCTATAATTGGATGAGTCAATACAGCGTTGAGTATGGGGTTGACCTGCTGGCTACAGATAGGCCATCATTTCCAAGAAGCGGTGCCTTTCTGGATCTATTGCTGATAGACTCAAGACTGACAATTACTGACACTGTGGGTCAACAACAAAGGTACTGTTTACGCACCATCGAGTTCGACAGTGATCACTGCGGATTCACTGCCGTAATACAGCTGCCGAACGAGCTTGTGAAGTTGGAGGAGTATGTACCGGTGCATACTTACAATTACAGTAAGATGCGCTGGCCACGCTTCACCAACGCAGTAGCAAGCGAAATTCGGTCGAATAATATATCCCCACCAAACGACAGGAACCTAACAAATACTGAAATCGACCAATACTTGGAACAAATGGACGAGACAATAAAACTAACAATGGAGAGAACAATACCGAAATGACGCACTACACAGACAAAAAAGTGGACTTCTGATAAGACTAAAACGCTTGTACCGACGGTTTACTGACCCACACGATCTGGAGATTATGACACTGAAGTCGTTTATCAAAAACATGAACCAATTGATCACGGAGAACTATCGGTTGTCCATTAATTTGTATTGGGACAATAAAGTTCGGGCCGTTCATTCTAGCGACCCGAGTATGTTTCCGCAAATTAATAAGATATTTCGAAAAAAACGATCAAAACGACCTTCCGTGTCTTAAGCTCCAGAGGACGACAGAGAACAGAGACGTACTTCTGACAGCAGGCATAGATCCAGAGGAAGCCGTCTTGGACGATGACTTCTTTATCATCGAAGATCCTCGTGAGAAAGTGGAGGCTGTCGGGGCTGCTTTCCAGCAAGTGTACAAGGTTAATGCATGCATTCGCCCGAACCATGAACTGGAAAACAGAGCCCTGCTTCACCACTTCTACCTTACTGGGTTCAATGAAGAACACTTGGCAAACGCCATCACCGCCGAGCGAAACGGGCCAAGTTCCCTGTTAATTTCAAAGGTCGAGCTCCAACTCATCTTCGACTCACTAAAGAAAAAGAAGTCAGCAGGAGTCGATGGTATATCCAACGTTGTACTACGATATCTACCTAAGGAAGCAGTAGACATTTACACCACATTGTTTAACAACGCTCTGAATAATGCATATTAACCAGTGCGGTGGAAGACAGCCGTGGTACATCCTCTTCCGAAAAAGGTAAAGGACAACTCCAATCCGGCGAATCTCCGGTCGATAAGTCTTCTTCCGAGTATCAGCAAGGTATTCGAAAAAGTTATCAATAGAGCTCTGTTTAAGTGGGCAGAGGGCAACAATATCATACCGGAAAATCAGTTCGGATTTAAGGCGAGACATGATACCATTCATGCAGCGTCTAAAGACGTTTCTGATATTCAATAGAACAAATCCAAAAAGCAGTGTACGGGTGCCTGTCTGGTTGATTTGGAGAAGGCTTTCGACACCGTATGGCTAGAAGGTCTTTATCTAAAGCTGACCAGGCTTGGCGTAAGTAAACCGCTATTGTATATGCTTTATGACATGCTCAATGATAGAAAGTTTGTTGTCAAAAGTGGCAATGTAACTTCTACCGCAACATTCCATATTAAAAATGGTCTTCAACAGGGAGCGGTGAACTCGCCGATTCTATTCAGCATTTACACCAGCGATCTGATAGGTAGCTTAACTCAGGCAATTGCGTATGCCGATGATCTAATTGCGTACAGAACAGCCCCAAAAGTTGAGGTCATCAGAATTCTTTTGCAGCGTGACTTCGACAAGATTCAGCGATATTGCGATGACTGGAAGTTGAAAATTAACTTTCAGAAATCAGAAACTATTCTGTTTAGGACTCCGTTGCATGGAGCCACAAGGGATACGAGAAAGAACTGGCGCAAGCTGGTGATCGTGGGGCCAAATGGACATCAACTGGCGAGTAAAAGTGTAGTAAAGTACCTTGGCATCTGGTTGGATCAGTATTTGTATTTCGACAGACATATAAGTGCTGCTCTGGCCAGGGCTAGGGGAGCTTTTGCCCTGACGAAACGGTTGTTTTAAAGCAGCCAGCTTGACACCAGGGTGAAGGTGATTTGCTACATGGCCCTCATCCGGCCGATGATTGCCTATGGATGCCCGGTTTGATTCAACGGTGCCCAATCTCAAATGGAAAAGATTCGGGTGTTTGAGAGGCAGTGCCTTAGACGCTGCCTTGGATTACACAGAACACCAGAGTCGGAGTACACACGATACTATTCCAACCAGGTTCTTTACAACGGGGCCAACATAAACAGAATAGATAATTTTTTGTTTAAGCTGATTCGGGGTCACATTGCAACAGCGATGTCTTCAACCAACAGCTTAATTTTTGGGGCTTACTACCCTAACGACGATTATTATAAGAGTGTGCGTCTAAGCGGCTTTATTCCGCCCGATGTCTTCCTCTATTTAGACAGTCAAGGCCTGGTCCAGGATAGAGCGGCGATCCCGCTAATCTAGCACGTCGGCCGTAGAACTGTAGATAGGCGACTCCTTTACCACCGAGACGTCCTCGCACAAGGCGGTGCTGAGCGCCTTCGGTTCAGTAGGACTGTGTCTGATCGGGACCGAAAAGATAGGGTAAAGCAGGAGAACCAGTTCTGGTGGTTGAAAAATGATATTTAAAGTTGACTAAGCTTTCTTGTCTTGGCCATAGGTTTAGGTGTATTAGTTTTAAGTAGGGACAGTCAGAGTGGCACAAAAAAAAAAAAAAAAAAAAAAAAAATGCTTGCTGTGGCTGTTCTAGTTTTTAAGTAGTTTTAAGTAGTTTTAGGTAGTTTTAAGTAGTTCTAAGTAGTTTAAGTAGCTTTAAGTAGTTTTAATTAGCTTTATAATAGTTTTATGTAGTTTGTAAGTTTTATATAGAATATTTAAAAAAAAAACGATCAGAAAACCGAGTTTTTTTACCAATTCTTCTCGGCAAAAAATGAAAGCCGATATGAATTTTAGTATAAATATAGTTTTTAGGCCGAAAGGCATTAGTATTAAGTAATCAGGCGCCCGCATGGGGCCAGTAAGTTAGTTGTAAGTTATTGATAAGTAGGCTAGGTTTTATGAATTTTTGTCTAGCTTTAAGTTAGTTATGAGATTAATGGAAAATAAAAATGAATTACAAAAAAAAAAAAAAAAAAAAAAGCATACTGCCGCCAACCCATATGTACCAAGTTCGAATCCAACACTCAACAAATCTTTTTTTTTAATTTATAATTTATTTCCACACTCATTATATTTATTATACAATATCAATCTTTTTATTCATAATTTATCTGAATCCAACTTTATTGCTTTCTGTACACATTCTCGAAATCATAAAAAGCCTTGTGGCTAGAGCATTCAACCCCCCTAACCTATATGCCTCATACCAACTTTTTTTTTTTTTTTAATTCATAATTTATTTCCACATTACATTACTCATTCAACACTCATCCAATGTCATCAAAACAATTCTCTACTTAATACATTATTACTACACATTTTTCAACTTGCAAATAGCCCAGTGGCTATAGAGCATAAATTTAAAAATTTATTCCCATATCATAATTATTACTCATTCACCAGTTCTTATGACGTCAACACACATCACGCGCCACCACTTCAAAGGACACCGCCCCCGCACTCACAATAAATATTTGTCATTCACATGACCTCTAACTTTTCAAAAAAATCCCAGTCTGGGCCGCCCTGATTCCTACTGTTAGGCTACTATTTTCAAAATCCCGAGTAGCTCCACTAAAGAAACAGACATTACCACGATTAGAACTGTGCGCTGCGGTCTTGGGTGCTCAACTAACAGCCATAGTTAAGAATGACTTAAATCTTAAGGACGTTTCCACATTTGTATGGACAGATTCTGAAATCGTGCTGGCATGGATTAATTCACCATCAGCATCATTTCAAACATTTGTGGCCAATCGAGTTTCCAGTGTACAAAGACTTACACTCCGAGCAATGGCGACATGTTTCATCAAAACATAATCCAGCAGATGTGATTTCAAGAGGTCTTAAACCACAAGGTTTTACATCATGCACACTGTGGTTCTACGGTCCATTGTTTTTACACGGCCAAGAAGATATGTGGCCAGCAAAATACTCCAAAAATCTGGTAATTGCAGAAGACATTGAAAGAAAAAGAAAACTACCGACTGCAGCAACAGTGACATAACGGGTGATTTTTTAAGAGGTTTAGAACTTTTTTTAAAAAAAAAACACAAAAAATTCGAAAAAATTAATGAAATATTTATTTGAATCGAACCTTGCAATTTAATGTTTAAAGATAATTTCATGCAAATGTTGACCGCGGCTGCGTCTCAGGTAGCCCATCCGCTGAGTCCAATTTTGGCATACTCTTTCACACATATCGGCCGGTATCTCACGAATGAATGCATGGATGTTGGCTTCCAGTGCGTCAATCGAAGCGGGCTTGTCCCTATAGACATTAGCCTTGACATACCCCCACAAAAAATAATCTAATGGTGTCAAATCGCACGATCTAGGCGGCCGATTGAACGGCCCGAAACGTGAAATTAACTGTTCACCAAACTCGCCTAGCAATTGCGCCATTGTTTCGCGTGCTGTGTGGCATGTGGCACCGTCTTGTTGAAACCACATATCATGCAAGTCAAGAACTTCCATTTCGGGCAAAAAAAAGTTTGTTATCATCGCTCGGTAGAGTTCACCATTGACAGTAACGCTGCGATTCGCATCATCTTTGAAGAAATAGGCCCAATAATGCCGCCGGCCCATAAACCGCACCAAACAGTGGCTTTTTCGGGATGCATTGGTAGCTGTTGCAATGCTTCTGGCTGATCTTCACTCCAAATGCGGCAATTTTGCTTATTTACGTACCCATTCAACCAAAAATGAGCCTCATCGCTGAACACAAGCAGCGCGCGATGAACATTTCGAACCGAGCACGAATTTTGATAGTAAAATTCAATAATTTGCAAGCGTTGTTCATTTGTAAGACGATCCATGGTTAAATTGCAAACCAAATTGAAGCTGTTTGACAGTGACACAAGGTACTAAACACACGTCAGCTGTCAAAACCAGTGTTGCCAAAACCAAACCAGCTTAAAAATCACCCGTTATAAATGTGACCAGAATATGATTTATCAGATCAATCATAGAAACTCATCCACCACACTTCAACGGATAACTGCATATATCCTCCGCTTCTGTAATCATGCTAGAAACAAAGAAGGTAAACGAGAAGAGGACATCCAAGTAATTACGCGAGATTTAGACAATGCATTAATTGTAATAATTCGAGGAATGCAGGCATTCGATTTTAAGGAAGAAATCAGTGACCTGCAGAAATACAAGGAATCGAAGCGGAACAGTCATTTCACTAGCCTGTCCCCATTTTTGGATGACAAGGGAATTGTTCGAGTTGGAGGTCGACTAGACTCCGGATTACTTCCATTTGACACCAAACATCCGATACTTCTGCCATACAATAATCCATTAGCAAAACTTTTGATACAAGAAGTTCACGAGAAACATAATCACTGTGGTCCTCAGACACTGCTTGCTCAGTTAAGACAAAGGTTTTGGCATATAAACGGAAAAATTATGGCACGATCAAATGTGCACCACTGCGTAAGATGCACAAGAGCTAAACCTCAATTACTTCAACAGGTAATGGGAGATCTGCCATCAACAAGAATTACACCGGCACGACCCTTCATCAACTCGGGAGTGGACTACTGTGGACCATTCTGGATTCATTATAAAATCCGTGGTAAGCGACCTCAAAAGGCTTATGTGGCAATGTTCTGCGGTTTTGCTACAAAGGCAGTGCATATAGAACTTGTAAGCAATCTAACAACCGCATCGTTTCTCGGAGCATTAAAACGTTTTATCGGTCGCAGAGGACACTGTCAAAATATATATTGTGATAGTGCGACAAATTTTGTAGGAGCAAATAATCAACTGTCTGAATTATATGACACAATCTACTCTGAAAGTGCTCGTGAAACCATAACAAGGGAAATGCAACCTCATTTTGGAGGACTTTGGGAAGCAGCAGTAAAATCGGCAAAACATCTGTTAAAGAGAAGTGTTTCCACAGCATCTCTAACATATGAAGAATTGGAAACTGTTTTGGTCGGAATTGAAGCTATTCTAAATTCAAGGCCATTAACACCACTATCAAGTGATCCCAACGATTTGACAGCATTAACTCCAGGACATTTCCTTATCGGCGAACCCCTCACTGCAAAAACTGACGTTTCCTATAAGCAGACACTATTGACAAGATGGAATCTTGTATCACACTTGAAAAACGAATTTTGGGAACGATGGTCACAGGAATATCTCCAAGAACTTCAATATAGGTACAAGTGGAAGGAATGCTCGGCGAACATCAAAATAGGAGACATGGTCATCATAAAAGAAGATAACGTCCCATCACTTCAGTGACCTCTAGGTAGAATCATCAACACGTTCAAGGGTGAGGATGGCGCAATAAGAGTTGTGGAAGTTAAAACAGCATCTGCGGTCTGGAAACGCCCGATTCACAGATTAGCACCACTACCAATCGAGGAGGAAGTGAGCGATGATATAACATTCAAAAACGAAGAAGAAAAAGTTGAAAATAACAATAAATCATCTGAACCAGTGCAAGAGATTCCTAACAAAGACGAAAAACATCTAGTACAATGGGTGTTACCTCATTGTTAACAATTCTCCTAATTATTCCATTACTTATGAGCGATGAAATCAGATCAACAAGTTAAAATCAAACCTCGGAATACATTGTGTGAATGGAACTTTATAATTCATTATAGCTTAGATCCATTATTAGACGAATATACAGTCTTTACGAACGGAATATTGACATTTAATCATTTATGTCAACAAATGCAGCAACGAAGTATATGCATCAACACATTAAGCCAGTTTCAACATATTCAAAATGAACTGAAAGCCGATAACTCTCTTTTACCAATCAACAGAACTAAAAGAGGTGCAGCTAATATCATTGGAAACATAGCAAACTCGCTCTTTGGAGTCTTGGATTCCGAGTATGCTGATCAAATAACAAAGACCATAGATCAAGTGAAGGAAAATGAAAACCACTTACTTCATCTATTAAGCTACCAAACGTCAGTCATAGATTCCTCAATTAATATAGTGAGCCAAAACGAAGAGATCATTACTCATAGGATAAGCCAAATCAATAATCAATTAACAGAAATAACAGGAAGAATACGTGATAATGGAGAAGAAAGTCATCAGCTCAAGATATTTCAGATTTTTATATCAGTCTCCACCCAACTTATCATAATGATGATTAACATTCAAGGAATGCAATCAACATTAATTGATGTGCTGACAGACACTCACCAGGGTAAAGTAAGTTCACTTCTTATGTCAAGTCAAACGATCAAGGCTCACTTACTCTCATTTTTGGAACTACCTGCAGATGAAGAAGATCTCATTCAATTATACAAACTAATGACAGTTAAAGGAGGTGTGACTGACAGGCGAGCAGTGTTTTTGATCACACTTCCACTTGTAGACCAAGAATTTTACGAATTATTCAAAATGACTCCCATTCCCAGTGTAATAAACAACACCATACTGGTTATTAATTTCTGTGCTCCAATACTGGCTGTAAACGCACATCGTGACCAATATCTTCCACTACAATCATCTGATATGGAAGCTTGCATCAACGTTAGATCAGAACAGTTTTTATGCTTCAATTTACAAGCCAGATACAGCAAGGGAGCAGAGATCTGCTCTTGTGAACTAGGTCTTTTCAACAACGAAACAAGGCCCACATGTGCCTTAAGAAAATCAGAAACAAATTCAACTTGGAACCAAATGCAACATCAAAATCAGTGGCTATGTTTTACAAGAACCCCATCTCGACTCTTTGCAATTCGCGGAAGAAGAAATCTACAAATAGACTTAGAGGATTCCAGAATATTAACATTAAAGCCAGGATGTACAATAAAACATAATCACATCACTATTGAGGGGCATAACGTGTTCTCCACAAAATTGCAGACGTCCTACACCAGCTTTGGCAACATCTCTGAAATACCAACACCAATACATCATGAGCCATTATTTCAGACCTCAATAGCTCTCATAACACTTATCATAACGCTGCAATTGGATATATAACTCTGATATTGACATGCACAATAATAGCCTATCTTACATGGAAACAAAAATCAAGAAGATCTTCCGTTATCTCTATGAAACCAACTCCAAAACCCCGACAGACAAAACCAGAGTCAGATTTCGTTATCACAGTTACCTAGATAGTTGAACCATCGTTCAACGTGGGGGAGAATCCTTAAGTCAACACAAAAATAGTTCACAAATAATTAAAATAAAACAAGGGCAAGCCAACAACCTATAGTGCCAACAATGCATTGCTGGCATATTAGGTCACAATATCAACCTGCAATTGGTCTCAACTGCTGACACACGACAACAAACTGGGTTGCTAAATTGTTCACATCTTGTTTTGAAATTATTATTTTTGTAGTTGTTATTATTTAGTAATTATGTATAAGTAATAGTTAAGGTATAAAAAGAATTATAATTTCTGAATGAACGTCCAGTAATCAATAGAAATTGTTATTCATTGGTTGTTTGTTATTGGTCAGTTGGAATCTTGAAAGTGAACAGGTTAAAGTGCTTGTCTCACTATTGTAAAAAATAATATCAAGTTAATGTGCTTGATATTAATAAATTCAGACAAAAGAGTCTGAACATGGGGAATCCATTGAATGTGTGAGTGATAGAGAGTTTCGATGGAAATCAACGTTGGAGTGGTACCGCAACCGAGTTCCACGAAAGCTTTTATTGGAGAGTGTGAGTGTGTGAGTGAGAGAGGGGCCAAGGAAGACGAATAGGCTACGCACGACCAACCACTTCTTGGTTGACCAGTTAAGCCGATAGAGGTTTTAAAAATTTGAGAAATTGAAAGAAAGACAGAAAAGTTGACAATAAATTATAAATTTGAATTTGATAAATTTTGGAAAGAGTTTAGGTTTTATAATTTATTTTGAAAGTGTTTCGGTGGAGAAAATAATTTGGAGAAAGAGGAATTATAATTTGAAGTCGCCAGAACGGGGCGAATAGAAGTGAGGAAAGAAGGAGAAAGGAAAAAGAATAAGTGAGATAAGAAAAGATAAGTAGAGTGTTTATTTAGTGATTAATTCGTTGTAATATTCGGTTGGCCCTTGATTTCTTTTCGTTTTATCCCAGTAATTTTGTGGGACCCATTATTAACGTAGGTTTCTTTATCCGTTTTATTTCGGGACCGAATCATAGCGGTCCATTCTTACGGTCTTGGCTTTGTAATTTTTCTTTGTTTCATTTTCTTTCTTTTTGATTGTTCTTCGAACAATAATTCATTTTGAATTTTTGAACAACAACAACAACTTAAAGGTGCTAGAGATACAGCTGTTTCAAGGGGTGCCAAGCCACCTATCAGGATACTGATGATAGGTGGCTTGGCACCCCTTGAAACAGCTGTATCTCTAGCCAAAAATAAACGAATTATAAATTAATTCGTAAACAATTGGTGGTAGCACCTTTAAGTTGTTGTTGTTTAAAAATTCAATGAAATTGACGGAATGAAGAATGGTCAAGTCTAATAAACTGACATTCTAGTATGAATAGTACAATAAATAATAATAATAATTCATTTTTATATTTATCTTTTTATCGAAAAAATTCTGGGTTTTAATCCAGGCGCAAACAAGGTTTCCCAGATATTTTAAAATAAATTCATTGAACTTCCCATTGGGAATAAAAACATTTACGTTGCCTTCATATCTTTGAAGACGAATTTCAGCTTCCCGGTTAAGGCAAACGTTTTTCAACAGTTTCCTGGCGCCCAAACTGTAGCGTAGGTACGCCCCTGTATTTACCTACTTACATTTAATTCGATTCCTTTTTTTTATCATGAACAATTATTGTCAAAATTAATTCGATTCAAATTGATCACATTTCGTGTACCCACTATATTCTTTAATTCGACAAACCCACCCCAGCTGATTAGCCGGTTGGCTGAATCGTTGTTGCAGTGTTGTTGCAATATTCGTGTCTTCTCTCTTATCTCTTGTCTTTGGTTGATCGTTTCACAGTTCGTCAATTCGATCTTTACCTTCGCGTGTGCCGGTTGCACATTATTAACGTAGGTTTCTTTATCCGTTTTATTTCGGGACCGAATCATAGCGGTCCATTCTTACGGTCTTGGCTTTGTAATTTTTCTTTGTTTCATTTTCTTTCTTTTGATTGTTCTTCGAACAATAATTCATTTTGAATTTTTGAACAACAACAACAACAACTTAAAGGTGCTAGAGATACAGCTGTTTCAAGGGGTGCCAAGCCACCTATCAGGAGACTGATGATAGGTGGCTTGGCACCCCTTGAAACAGCTGTATCTCTAGCCAAAAATAAACGAATTATAAATTAATTCGTAAACAATTGGTGGTAGCACCTTTAAGTTGTTGTTGTTGTTCAAAAATTCAATGAAATTGACGGAATGAAGAATGGTCAAGTCTAATAAACTGACATTCTAGTATGAATAGTACAATAAATAATAATAATAATTCATTTTTATATTTATCTTTTTATCGAAAAAATTCTGGGTTTTAATCCAGGCGCAAACAAGGTTTCCCAGATATTTTAAAATAAATTCATTGAACTTCCCATTGGGAATAAAAACATTTACGTTGCCTTCATATCTTTGAAGACGAATTTCAGCTTCCCGGTTAAGGCAAACGTTTTTCAACAGTTTCCTGGCGCCCAAACTGTAGCGTAGGTACGCCCCTGTATTTACCTACTTACATTTAATTCGATTCCGATGAACAATTATTGTCAAAATTAATTCGATTCAAATTGATCACATTTCGTGTACCCACTATATTCTTTAATTCGACAAACCCACCCCCAGCTGATTAGCCGGTTGGCTGAATCGTTGTTGCAGTGTTGTTGCAATATTCGTGTCTTCTCTCTTATCTCTTGTCTTTGGTTGATCGTTTCAC
Source organism: Leucozona laternaria (assembly GCA_932273885.2). Taxonomy (NCBI): domain Eukaryota; kingdom Metazoa; phylum Arthropoda; class Insecta; order Diptera; family Syrphidae; genus Leucozona; species Leucozona laternaria. The sequence continues at coordinate 139,681,118 of OW026366.1, forward strand.
AGTTCGTCAATTCGATCTTTACCTTCGCGTGTGCCGGTTGCACAATTTTAATAATTAAATAAATTCGTTTGTGTTTAGTAAATAATAATTGGGTTCGTATAATCCTGAGTCGCGGTCTTTTAGTTTTTCCGTCATCATAATCATCTTTTAAATTCGCGAAATAATATTGCAACAGGTTGGAGGAAAATATTCGTCCCCGAAAAGTTGGCTGTATATATTTTTTTCTCAGACATGCGTTAAGGCATTTCATTTCGAAATAAAAATTGACCAGAAAGCTCAATTTTCAAAAAAATAAAATCTCAAAATATTCGAATTTTTCAGAGGTTTTTTAATCCATCGTCATCGTAGCCATCCTTCAATGGAATTTGACAGTTGATGGCTTGCCAGATAGGGGACAAAATATATTTGACTGTATGGAGAATATTTCGTTCCAAATGTCAACGGATTGCCCTGAAAATACATTTTCCGGATCATAAAATAAAATGGAAAAATTTATCAGAAGTTTTTAAATCAATCGTCATCGTGGCCATCATTCAATGGAATTTGACATTTGATGGTTTGACGGATAGGGGACAAATTATATTTGATCATATCGAGAATATTGCGTTCTAAATGTCAACCGATTATCCTGAAAATGCATTTTTCCGGAGTAGAAAATAAAATGAAAAAATTTTCGAATTTTTAAAAGGTTTTTTAATCCATCGTCATCGTAGCCATCCTTCAATGGAATTTGAGATTTGATAGTTTGACAGATAGGGGACAAATTATATTTGATCGTATCAAGAATATTTCGTTCCAAATGTCAACCGATTGCACTGAAAATGCATTTTTCCGGAGCACAATATAAAATGCAAACATTTTAGAATTTTTCAGAGGATTTTTAATTCATCGTCATCTTAGCCATCCTTCAATGAAATTTGACAGTTTATTACTTGATAGTCTACATAAACCACGATTGGTTTCGGAATTACTGGCCTTGTTTTGAAAAGGAGAATCAATCCATCGGAATTCAACCAAAAGCGTTGACAAATATGGAATTGATTGTTCACTATACATTAACTATGTCCCATGTAAGCCAAGTGCAAAAATGTACCTTCGAACGCTCCCGAACACATTTCAAAACATAAAACGAATGTTGGCTCCATGTGAATATAAATTGTCATCAATTGGTGAGTGTAGAAGTGGTAATAAGACCTAGTTTATTGTTAGGCACATAAAGTATTATGTTGTTACCTCTTCTGTTTCGTTATCCATCATATCAATTATTAAAGTTTGTTAATTTTATGATTGTCACTGATTATTGTTTGTGAATTATAAGAAATTTATTTTGACATCGAATGTCATTAAATTTGTCACGATTACCAAAATTAAAATTACAAAAGAAAAGTAAATATAAAAGTGACTTTTATGGTTTTATACATAATTCATTACTGCGCTGCCTATAATTTTCACCAAAACACGGCTAGTATTTGATAAAAATAAATTCAATGTTTTGGAGGTTATCTTCATTTACCTCCTTCGTGTTAAATTTTAGATAATTTCATGTTTATGTGTTATTTAAGTGTCTTTGATTGTTGTTAGTTTTGTTCTAATGTAATATAATGTTAGAATTGTTTTAAATAGTCACATAGCCATTCAAAACATTAAAAAACTTTTTTAAGAAAACTACAATTATAATGTTAGTATGTTACGTGTGTTTCATAAATTTAATGACAATAAATTAATAACATTAATAAATACAGTGTGAAACTAGTTTATAATTGTATCTTGTGTCAAGGTTATGTTTACTTTTGTTTTGTGCTATCTTATTACTTAACGAGCTATTCTTGTATATAAAGGGTTCGCCATCTAACGTTTTTTTTTCAACTAGTGCTTATTTCGTGAATGGTAACACTTAGCTCATGTCTGATTTGACAGATAATTAGTTTTATCCTTCCGCTGAACGAATATGGTTGTGTATACGCTTCGCTAAGTGGGCCTGCGATCGACTTAGAGAAGATGCCGATTTTGCAAAAAAAAATCATCTGCCCCGCCCATTTTTTATCATTTCTTGGTTTCTCGGAAAAGGCTCTAGCGATTTGGATGCAAATTTCGGTTTTTTTTTTAACCGAGCAAGAAAAAAAATTTAAATATATCATAATTTAGATCCGCCCACTAACACGCCTACTTTTATAATTTCTTGGTTTCTCGGAAACGGTGCTCAAGATTTGGATGACATTTTCGTTTTCATTCCGTGAGCGGGAATAAATAAAGAAATTGGTTTTAGTAAAATCCACCCACTGACCCTTTTTTCATTTATTGGCGGTATATCAGAAACTGCTTTAATGGTAATTAACTTCTTTAACTAATGAACGATAAAAAAATTTGAATACAAGATTTAGTAAAAGCCGGCCACTACAACGCCCAATTGTCTTATTTTTGGTTTCTCGTTAACGGATCTACTTCTCGGACACAAATCAAATGATTCCTGAATCCTGCCTCTGCAATGATCACTATAATTTTTTCTTCGTTTTTGGGAAACGGCTTTACCTAACGATTTTGATGAATTTTTCAGAGTTTTTTCTCATGAGCGAGAAAAAATTTAGAAATTAGTGTTAGTAAAATCCACCCACGTTTCGCTACTATTTTTCGTTAAAAGTATATTTAACAAAGTTTTTATGAAAAACCGAAAAAATCAACTGATAATAAACTTTGTTTCTAATTGTCTGATCTTCAAGGTTATGATGAAATTTCAGACATTAATCATGTGTTATTAATTTGATTTTCTTTATAAAAATGCAAAAGTTGATAAGAAATTTGAGATTTTCGAAAATTTATAGAAGTGGGCTTTATATAGATTGATGCTCATACACATATTTTTGATATTCATCCACTCTCAAAGTATGAAAATGTGCTGTCGGCCCTTGTTCTATAAGGGGACTACTTGGGATGCGCAGATGTGCAAAATTTTTCTTTCAAAACAATCATGATTTCGCCTCTACCCAATACTTTTTATATAGTTTGACACCTAGCCTGACACTTGAACTTAAAATAGTTTAACTTTCAAGATTAGAAAAGAAGTTGTATAAAAATTATCGAAATTCTACTTAATCGATCAAAAAGGTAGTTTTGATCATTTTAAACCATCATCCCCCAAAATTTCAATCCATCCTCTTAATAAGATACAAATCAGAAAACCTATAAATATAAATGTCCACTGTAGTGACGGCAGTACCTATAACATTAAAATTTAACGGTTTTTTGTTAATAGTTTAGTGCGAGCGTATTTCCGTATTTTTTTGTAAACTTTTCTCACCAAAACTGGCTCAGGCCGTAACTAAGATGTTAAGTGCCCCATGCACTTTTCCGGTGCCAACGCAATGAAATATAAAAAGACACATTTTCATTACAGAACACTTTGTTTATTTTCCATAAAAATTGAATTTTCTTTCATTACATTTTACATTTCCACGCGTAAAAATTCCTACGGTAAGTTACAACTCTCCCATGTCAAATTTCTAAGATCCCGAGCAAAGCTCGGTCTCCCAGGTACTTTTGTTTAATTGATTATTTTATTCATGTCTAATAATCTTTAATTAATTCCCTTTTTTTACTTTTAGGTTATTTACAGATGATGAATATAGATTATCCATTTGGTGGTGCTCTCATGGACAATTTTTTTTTTTCGTCGTCGGAATTTGTTTAATATACTTATAGGGTGAGTTTGACATGTTTTTCATTTTGGAACATTTAGTAATTTTTTCTATTCTTTCATTTCAGATGCTGTTTAACTTTTTAATTTATGTTCGTTATTTTTAGTATTTTATGTAATTATGTTGATTTATGTTTTAGTTATTACTAATGTAATATGTAATCTAGGTTTAAGATTTTTCAAAATATGAATACGTTCAACATTCTCCCCCCGTTGAACGGTTGCGTTCCATAATTCTATTTTTAATCTTTCCGATTCCTCTTCTATGATGATGATGGAATACTACCTTGCCATCCTTGTTGAGATTTACTTTCACTTGGTATCGATCGGGTAGGTTCACAATTAATTTACTTTTTACTGTTTTGAATTCTTTCGAAGTCAATCCTGTGTAAGGTATCCCTGTTGATGAAGATATCTTCCCCTTCACGTGTGACAAAACGCTGAATGTCATTTTCAATTCTCATTTTTATCTCTTGCACGGAAGTGGATGGCCTGTAACGATCTAAGGACTCAGTGGTTCTTCCATTTATTGTGACTGGTATCGGATTTCCTTCTACCACGTTCACGTAATTACGCATTGGGGTTGTTGGTATTAATTTAAGGTTAGCTTCGATAAGTTGTTGAAGCCCTGGGCTGGCGGGTGGTGAAAATCTGATCTCCTTCAAAGATGGTAATTTACTCGTCCATGTAAGATTGCATGTTGGCTGTAAAGATATCTTTTTTTTAAGTACTATGTTTGGTACTATGTTTTATAACGTGACACATAAATCTACAACAAACAACACATGGACAAGTTAGTATAAATTAATTTCATGTTGTCGTTGAGATTTCTGCTGTTCTATGGGCAAACGGCAGATTTTAACGACGGGTCTCTGACAAATATAGTTTCTTGTGCGTACTGTTACTACTCTTACCAATTCATCCCTCCCAGGATGAACATGTTTTATAATTCCCAGAGGCCAGGCAATGGGTGGAGTGTTTTCATCCCTAATAAGGTCAACAAACCCAACTTTTAGATTGGATTCATTCATCATCCATTTGGGACGTTGTTGGAGGCCATTTAAAAATTCTCTTGACCATTTTTTCCAAAAATGTTGGCTCATTTGTTGGATGTGTCTCCATCGATCGTTGGCCTAGTGTGAGATTTGAAGATACGATATTCGGTTCGGGAATCGCATTCAGTGATCGACCAATGAGAAAATGACCTGGCGTTAGAACCGTTGAGTCATCTATGTTATTTTGAATTGAACATAGTAGTCGTGAATTAAGGCATGCTTCGACTTGAGTTAATAATGTTGAAAATTCTTCAAATGTACAAACCGAAGTGCCTATAACACGTCGAAGATTATATTTTATTGATTTTATTCCAGCCTACCATAGTCCTCCATGATGAGGTGCAGCTGGAGGGTTGAAATGTCAGTTGATATTTATGTTTGACAAGTATCTAATAACGTCTGGGGTAGCTTCTTTGATAGCTTGTTTAATTTCTCGATCTAGTATAACCTTTCCTCCCTTAAAATTTGTTCCAAAATCAGAGGATACATCCGAGCATAAACCGCGCCTGGACACAAACCTTTTTAAAGCTGCTAGAAATGCAACAGATGTTAAGTCTGATACTGCTTCGATGTGTATAGCCTTTGTAGCCATACATACAAATATACAAAAAAATTCTTTATAGATCCTAGCCTTTCTATGATTTGACATTTTTAAGTTTATTGGGCCAGCATAATCAATAACGACATGGCCGAACATTTTTGTAATGTTAACTCGGGGAGGTGGCAAATTACCAATTAATTGTTGTGTAGTAGATGCTCGATGCTTGGCACATATCACACATTTGTGAATTTGTTGTGTAATGCTCACATAATGATCTCGAGGAAGGATAACTGGGTGTTTCATGTTGTATGAAAAATTAGACCATTGTGGTCCAGAAAAGGGCTGAGTTTTATTAGTTGGCTTTTCTTTGATAATGTTTTGTTTTCCTTAAGTTTTCCGCAATCATGTGAAAAACTGGACATTTGTATCGTTTTTAAGATTATTGTGTTTGCTGCATTTAATTCTGTTACGGATAGTAAACTTAATTGTTCTTGTTAAGGATTCCGACAATTTTGAATGAATCGTCGAACCATGGCTGTAATTCTTACAAGTTTTGTGTATGAAGAATATTTTGTAAAATGTCGCTGTTTGTTTGAGTGAACAAATTGGTTGTAGTTAATTTTTTTGCTTCCAATTCAGTAGATTCCGTGACTATGGGGTTTTAAGGCCATGTATTCTGAGCTTTGATGAGCCAGTCAGGTCCATGCCACCATAGTTGGGAATCAAGTAACTGTCTTGTGGATATCCCCGACATGCTAAGTCGGCAGAATTTCTTGAATTTCTGCGACTCTGTTTGCCACGTATGTCTTCCATTTTGATGGGTGACTTCGTAGCCATTGTAAAACAACTGTCGCATCTGTCCATAAAACTATTGGAGTGCTCTGAAGTTGCATATCTTGGGCGATAGTCCACAGAAGTTTTGTTAATAATAATGCCCCATTCAGCTCTAAGCGATGTAATGTTATGGGTTTAAAATTTGCAACCTTTGACTTGGACGTAAGTCGTCTGGTTTAAATGTTACCATTACTGACGTAGTCCATCCTAGTGGATCCTACAGTGAAGCTATTTCTGATAATATGGCACGTTTTGCATTACTTCCTTGTCTTCTACTGGCAAATGTGTCAGAAGTTCTGACTTATTGCTTGCCCATTTTCGGAGTTTAAAACCACCCTTGCAGAGCATTTGTATCATCTGTTCTTGTAGTGACACTTTTCAATTGTTTCTGCCCCAGTGAGCAAATCATCAACGTAAAAATCTGAAAACGTGGTTTTCGAAGCAAGTGGCCAATGTTTCATTTGTACTTTTCGTTTGGCACATGCAGTTTAATTTCTATTCAAGCCTAGAACTTCATTTGATGTACGTGTGCCACGTGTTTATAACCTTTGACAAGCACTTTCGGTTATAAACGACGTTTGTGAGCCCGAATCTACGACATCGCAAAATTTTTGAGTGACCATTGCGGTCTTTTGCAACTACTAACGCCGCCGTTGGCAGTAAAATACTGTGATTTTTCGCTGTGAAATAGTTGTTTGTGCTTTTCACATCACCAGCACGTTCTTCTGTATTTGAATCCCCTGATGCAGATTCATCGAAGTGTAGTGTTGTGTGGTGTGGTTTTTGTCATTTTTTACATCTTTGTTTTGATTGCCGTTTGGTATGGTGATGTTTGTTTGAAAAACAGTTCAAACATCTACCAGCTGTTTTGATTGTCTTTCGTCTATTTGGTACATCCGCCTTAAAATAGACTTTACAATTTGCCACATAATGTCTTTCATTGCAAGCAGGGCAATGAGTGTTGACAATGTGGTGATAAGTTTGGGCACCTTCTTTCTTGATCGCAGTAGTTGGCCTTGCACCAGTGGTACTGCTTATTGATTCTAGAACTCGTATTCTTTTATGTAGAAATGCTAGAAAATTTTAAATTCTGGAAGCCTTTGATCGTCGCCTAATTCTTCCTCCCAGAGACGCAATGTTACGAATGGTAACATCTATACCAGTAGGTAAATTAACAATGCATCCCAAGTGTTGGTATCTACTTTCAATGCTTTAAGTTGCTGTAAGCAATCTTCTGTTGTATCAACCAACGTCTTTAAGCTCCTTCCTGACTCAGTTGGTATTTTTAATTGATTTACTAGAGCCTTGAGATGAAAGTTGACTAGTGTTCTCAAATCTATCCTTGAGTTTGCTGCACGCTGGAACATAGTCTTGATTTGTAACTGGAGTGTGCTTCAGTACTTTCTCCGCGTCACCAGAAAGACATCCATTTAAGTAATAAAGTTTTTGTACTGGTTGTAATTGTGTATTATCATGTACTAATGATGTAAACAAATCCGAAAATGACCTCCACGAGTTGTAATCACCGTTGAATTTGGGCAGTGTTATTTTCGGGAGTTGCGTTTATGTGAACCGAGGCTCTGGTGGAAGCGTTAAATTGTGGCTATCTTCTGAGGCTGTTTTAATGCAGCCGTCTTTGAGTTCACCCACATATTCAGCGTACTTGATTTCCACTTCATCAAATTGCTGCCTTTTTATATATGCGATCAAAATCCACCTTTGTATTAATGATAGTTTCGTGTAGTTGTCGGTCTTGGTTCAGGAATTCCTGCCACAAAGTGCGCAAGTCTATTAATTTTTGTTTATAAAAACCTGTTGTCTAGTTCAGTCATGATGAAGTTGAATTTTGTTTTTGTAGCTCGGTTTAATAATAGTAGAATCGATGTTAGTATAATTGATTTTTTTGCAATGATTATTATCAAAGAAAAAAAAACAAAGGAACAAATAAAAAATAAAAAAAAACACTGAATATCAAGAATTGAGCTTGCGCAACGGTATAAACTAATTTTTCAATGTGTAGCACACGTTCCTGGATGGAACCACCAATGTTTCTTGGCCAACGTGATACTTACTGTTTTTGACAACGACGTTAGTTCAAGATTCATAAACTTGTAAATAAAAGAGTGTGTGTACTTTCATAGAAAATTTGTTAAATTTATTGACCGTTTTCTTGATATTCTTAGTTAATATTTTATGAATTTAATAAAAAAGAAAGAATGATAAATTACTTATCAAATTATGTGCGTACGACGTAAATGACCGTCGAACGTTTTCAATTTGACTGACTTTTTAACGTAACACAGTTATTGTTAATAAGTTGTACTAAATATCAATATATGTTCACACAACGTATATGAACATTGAACGATTTCAGTTTGACTTTTATTTTAACACATTTATTTGTTAATAAGTTCTACCAAATATCAAATTATGTTCGTGCGACGTATAGGACCGTCGAACGATTTCAATTTGACTTACACCTCTACTACAATACTTATCAAATTATGTTTGTATAACGTTTAGTCATTAAACAATTTCAATTTGATTTACGACTTTCTAAACAATTTTCTAACTACAATAATTATCAAATTATATTTGTTTAACGTTTAGTCATTAAACAATTTTAATTTGATTTAAGACTTTCTAAACAATTTTCTAACTACAATAATTATCAAATTATATTTGTTTGATATTTCTAATCAAGCAATTTCAATTTGATTTACGCTAACCTTTAAGACTCTATACTGCGAACTGTTCAGGAACTAAAGAGACCTTATCGTTGATTTGGCTCGCCTTTTATACGCTAATTCGCGCACTTTTTAGTGGCGCCAATTTGTGACTTTTCCATGGAAAATTTATAAATCATCAAATATTTATTAAATTATTTAATTTTTTAATAATTCAATACAAAATTCTTTTTCTAAATGTAAAACTTTCTATGCTTAGTGTATTTCATTAATTCTGCATATAAAGTTGTACGTCAAATTGACTCGGTTTGTTTGTGCATGTCCCATCGTGACGTTTTTTATTAAATTTTGTATTAATTATTTGTGGTTTTGTTTATTGTTTTGGTGAAAAATATTGTCTAAGTTGTGCATTAAATATTTCAAGTGTTTATTGTGTAAAATCTATGATCTATGAATGATAAAAATAAATGCAATGTTTTTGAGGTTATCTTCATTTACCTCCTTCGTGTTAAATTTTAGATAATTTCATATTTATGTGTTATTTTAGTGTCTTTGATTGTTGTTAGTTTTGTTCTAATGTAATATAAAGTAAGTATACTACGTGTCTTTCATAAATTCAATGACAATAAATTAATAACATTAATAAATACAGTGTGAAACTAGTTTATAATTGTATCTTGTGTCAAGGTTATGTTTAATAATTTTTAATTAATTCCCTTTTTTTACTTTAGGTTGTTTACAGATGATGAATACAGATTATCCATTTGGTGGTGCTCTCATGGACAATTTTTTTTGTTGTTGTCCGAATTTGTTTAATATGCTTATAGGGTGAGTTTGACATGTTTTTCATTTTGGAATATATAGTAATTTTTTCTATTCTTTCATTTCAGATGCTGTTTAACTTTTTAATTTATGTTCGTTATTTTTAGTATTTTATGTAATTATGTTGATTTAAGTTTTAGTTATTACTAATGTACTATAAAATATGTAATCTAGGATTTTTCAAAATATGAATACATTATATTATTTAATTCAATTTTTATTAAACTTAGAGTATTTCAAGTAACATATTGTTTTTAATTCATTTTTGTACAAGGTTTACACTTAATGTGTGTATGTTGGTTCAACAAGCGTCGCGCTGTTGGAGCTCGCCAACCTACCACCGTGAGACAGTTCTCTTTAGACGATTCTCAAGCTCAACCTTCGTTCATTGTTACGCAGCCCAAATCGAGATTGCCAGTTTTACCAGTGCCGGTTTTAAGTGGAAACTATGCAGAGTGGCCGGTCTTCTACTCAATGTTCCCGACAGTGTTTCACAACGATATGGACTTAACAAAAATAGAGAAGTTTCAGTATCTTAAATCAAGTCTCCGACCACCAGCGTTGGATACAGTAGATTCGTTAGATATTAATGAGACGTTTATAAACGTTAAAGTTTTCAGATTCACATCAAGTACCTTTTCGCATTGAAGAAAGTGGAATCAAGTGCAGCGACCAGACTCTACGAGCTCTAAGCACCATGGGAACTAAGGAAAAGCATCCATCTTGTTGGCCAAAAACTAGACCTCACTTCACAGACCAAATGGGAGGAACAAACACCAATCAACACTATACACTCAATCACCCCTATCAATTATCAATTGATAGTTGATAAATATTGAAATTTGGTACATTAAATCTTAATTTATTAAAAAACTGAACAACTATTCGGTGAAAATCATTAATTTTCTTGTAATTCACAATGGCCTGCATCATTCTGAATGATCAAAACTTTTATAAATTGGATTGTTAAATATCGATTTTCAATATTTATCAGTTATCAATTGATAATTGATAGTCGTAATATGGGTGAATGTCTACTTTTTTGGATAGATGGTGTCAAACGCTGGAAAGTGTGGAAATGCCAAGGTAAAAGCAACACCTAGCAAATAGGTGAGCAAAAAAACAAATCATGCAAGTTTAAGTCGAAACGTATTTGTAGCATCAAATAGCACCAATATCAAGGTATGTGTTTTTTGCGATTCTTCTGATCATGACATTTACAATTGCCAATCGTCCAAAAATCTCTCGCCAGCTATTCGATTTGAAGAAGTTAAGAAAAGGTTTTTGTATCTTAATTGTTTGAAAAAAGGGCATGTAAGGCAAATGTCAATCTCGACACTGTAGCATTTGTCAGTCTTAGCACCACACATTACTCCATCTAAAGACTGTTGTCGCACTATCGCCCAAACAAGACGAATTATTTCACCCTCAGCTGCCAACCTCGTCGCATAAAGCACTGATTTCCACTTCTCTTAGTCCTTTCAACACAAAACCTTTAGAGAATCGTTCTGGAAATATCGTTTTCATTGCTACAGCTATAATCTTTGTTCAAAATGGAGCTGGCTCCAACATTTCGTGTAGAGCTATTCTAGATTCAGCTTCGCAACTCCATTGCATCACTAGTCGATTTGCAGACCACTAAAACTAAGGAAAAGAAAGCTGACCACATTTATATCTGCTATAGGAGAAGCAGATCTAGTTTCAAATGAGTCGGTTGATATATTCATGCGTTCGCGAGTTGGAGAGTTCGAGACTTCATTTAGAGCATAATCGTTCCGAAAATCAACCCGTCTATTCGATTAATTGTATTAACTGGAACATTTCATCTAATATAGAGCTAGGAGACCCAAAATTCTATAAATCTCAGAAGTTAGACATCCTGATAGGTGCTAGTCTTTTGATTTAATGTGCCAAATTCGTTTGAGTGCAGATTTGCCATTGCTTCAAAAAACTAGATTAGGATGTGTAGTTTCTGGTGGTGGTCATCAAAGCATAAAAAGTCATCATGCGATTAAAAACCTAGCTGACGAGGAATTTAATGACGATAGTCAGTTACACGAAATAGTTAAGAAGTTTTGGGAAGTTGAGGATTGTTGTACAAACGTTTCGAAAGCTACCAAAGATGATTCAGATTGTGAATCCCATTTCGTATAAAACTTCTATCGTTTGGAATCAGGTCAATATTTGGTGCGTCTTCTTTTCAAAAACATGTCGAAACCAGCTAGGAGATTCGTATAACCAAGCACTTCGTCGTTTCTTGAACTTAGAAAAATGGCTGATCACCTGATCTGAAAGGCCAGTATTCGGAATTTATGAGAGAACATGAGGAGCTTAATCATATGTCGCTGCTAGATTCATTTCTCACTGCAGTTCCCACATATTTCTTGCCCCACTACTGTGTTTTGAAGGCCGATAGTTCCACTACTAAACTTCGGGTAGTTTTTGACGGGTCTTTGAATGATATGTACATTGTTTGCTGGTCCAACCATTCAATCGAAACTTTTTGACATCTTGTTGAGGATCCACTCGTTTAAAACTGCATTGACTGGGGACATCTGTAAAATGTATCGTTGCGTTCGAGTTCCGTATCCTGATAATCATCTTCAATGCATTTTGTGGAGGGAAAACCCCAAAGAGCCGATTAGAATCAACAAACTAGAGACTGTTACTTATTGCACAAAGCCAGCCGCATTTTTGGCCATTCGTACAATGCATCAACTAGATTTCGATAAGGAAACAACTTACCCGATTTCAACTGAAGAGGTTCTCGAAATTATGAAACAAACAACAGCTTTACTTAAACGAGGAAATTTCAAATTAAGGAAATGGTGCTCAAATGATTCTATGGTTCTCAGCAATGTTTTGCAATCAGATAGAGAAACTTTTTTGAAATTTCATGATGGTAGTGACGTCACAAAAACGCTTGGTCTTACATGGGATCCAAATTCAGATAATTTCTTATTTTCATTCGTTCCGTTCTCGGGAAAACAAAGAATTACGAAACGGACTGTGCTCTCTTTTATTGCTCGGTTTTATGACCCCCTTGGTTGATTGGTCCAGTTATTGCAAAAGCAAAAATATACATGCAACTTTTATGGCAGGAGAAAGTCGATTGGGATGAAAGTCTTCCCCAGTCCTTGCAATCTATTTGGATTAATCTTTGTTTGGAATTCAAGTTGGTTGATAATTTCAGTCTTCCAAGACGCGTCTTAGTTCCTGGTTCGAAATTGGAGGTTCATGCTTTTTGTGACGCTAGTCTGTTGGCATATGGCATTTACTTTTTTAATCAGTCTGAACTTGATGGCGTCGTTCAAACATCGTTGCTGTGCTCTAATTCAAGAGTATCACAACTAAAACCACTTACGATTCCAAAACTCGAATTTATCTGCCGCAACGATTCTAGCTGAGCTTACCTATTCTATAGCTCAATTGAATATATTTGACTGTGAATATCATTGCTGGTCAGACTCCACGACTGTTTTGTTTTGGTTAAGAGAAGAGCCAACAAATTTCAATGTTTTTGTTGCAAATAGAGTTAGTGAAATCCAAGCGTTGATGAGTGGCATAATTCGGCACTATGTTCCTTCACTGATGAATCCAGCTGATATCTTGTCAAAAGGCGCCACACCAAAAGAACTTATTTACTCAACACTTTGGAAGCATGGGCCCTCATTCCTTACTGAACCCGAAAATCAATGGCGGATTTTACCTGGTCTTGCTTAAGATTTACCAGAAAGCCGCAAACGAGTCCTTCTTTCAGTAGCAAAAGTTGTTGACTATACATTAGATTGTAAATTTTTAAACTCATTTTGGTAAAAGGTAAGAATTTATGCCTGCATCTATAGATTTACAAAATTAAAACATAAGCCTCGTGGTCCTCTTACGATCAATGAAATTCATCAGGGAACCATACTTTTGTTGCGGATGATACAAAAAGTGCATTTAGTTGCCGACAATTGCGGTTCGCTTCGTGTAGGAGGACGACTGCAAAATTCTTCACTGGATTTCGAGTCAAAGCGTCCAATTATCTTGCCTAAACATCATCCACTTTCGAATTCCATAATCAACTACTTTCATCATAAGTTTCTTCATGCTGGACCTCAGTCATTACTTGCATCAATTAGACTTCAGTATTGGCCGATTGGAGGAAGAAAATCTGTATCTCGTGTAGTAAACAAATGTATTAGTTGTTTTCGAGCAAAGCCTAAATTAACAGAGCACATCGTGGGAAGTCTACCTTTGGAAAGAGTTCAAGGACATCGACCCTTTTCATCGACACCCCTCAGTCAGAAATAAGAAGCAGACCGATCATAAAATGCTACATTTGTTTATTCAACTGTTTTGCTACTAAAGCGGCGCACCTAGAACTCGTTAAGGATTTATCAACCCCATCGTTCTTGTCATCTTTAAAATGATTATCTGCACAAGAGGAAAGCCAAAAACCATATGGTCGGATAGTGCCACGAATTTCGTTGGTGCGAAAAACGAGCTCGAAGATCTCCGAAAATTATTTCTCAGTGAGAACCACATACATGATGTCCAGCTGCAGTGCCTAGAAGATGGAATTGAGTGGCAGTTTATTCCACCTAGGTCTCCACAATTTGGATGCCTCTGGGAGGCTTCCGTCAAATTAGCTCATGAAACTTTAAGGTTTGAAGAGATTAGAACTCTAGTATATATATGGTATTGCTGAAAGACGAAAATCCTCTACCAGCAAATCTTAAGGGTAATTTAAGTCATTAAGGGAGCTGATGGTGTTGTACGAGTAGCAGTTGTTAGAACAAGCAGTGGCACAACACGGCGTGCTGTTGCTAAACTTTGCGTTTTACCCATCGACAATGAAGCAGTTGAAACCCCTCGGCCTTCAAGGGGGGGAGTATGTTCGGAGTAGCAGTAGCATTTTCAAATTGAAATACTCACCACGATTTAAATGAAATTCTGGTAACACTTTAAATGAATATTATTGTACATAAATGTAAACGTTTTGGGTTAAATTTCATGTATTCTTGCATTATTATATCCAAACCAAGCTTTTTTTATTGACTATAAAATTGTATGAATTCTCTTGGATTTTGGACATCATACCATACGGTCAAGTCTTAAACTTTATATTTAATTGAATAAGGGTTCAAATCTTGTATTAACATTGGTTTTTATCTTTTTCATTTTTTCGAATAGCAAATTCATAAATAAATTGCTAAATATATCTAGCATAAAATAATGCTAGATCGTTCAACCAAAAACTGTCAAAGGATTTCAATCCTTTTTCGGATTAACTGGTTACTATCGCAAATTTATCTGCGATTATGCAAAAGTGATTAAACCTCTTACACTATGCCTTTAGAAAGATTCCAAAATTGATATAAATAACGACGATTATAAAAATGCATTTTTTCAATTGAAAGAAGCAATGTCTGTAGATCTTATTAATCGACATCCAGATTTTAATAAAAACATTTACATTAACAACTGATGCATCAAATTTTGCCATTGGCACAGTTTTAAGCCAAACACATGCACCCCTTTCATTCGCCTCTAGAACCCTAAACAAACATGAGCGCATTTACAGCACAATTGAAAAAGAATTATTAGCAATAATTTGGGCAATTCAACAGTTTTGACACTACCCTTACGGTAGAAAATTTATTATAAAAACAGATCATCGCGCTCTTCCATGGTTACAAAATTTAAAAGAACCAAATAATGAACTACAGAGATGGAAGATAAAACTCGAAGAATATGACTTTGACATACAATATACTATACAGGAAAAAGAAAATAGAGTAGCTGATGCCCTTTCTCGTGTAAAAATAAATTTGCTAGAACAAGATGAGCTAGCCACTCAACGCAGTGCTGAATCAGACAATTCATATCTAATTCCTATTAGTGAAAAAGCGGTTAATTTTTTCAACCGACAAATAATTATTGAAATCAATGAAAATGATCATAAAGGAAATTATTTATCCACATGTTGGAAAAAGAAGAATTATATTCACACGAAAAGAATACAAAGAAGATTTCATCAACATAATGAAAGAAGTAGATACTATAATGCTAAATTGCATATACGTCAAAAATGACAAAATATTTAATAATTTCCAAAATGTATGGAGGAAAGAAAATAAATTGAATAATAAAATGTTACAAGGAAACATGATTATGATAAAAGACTTAAATGAATATGAAGCAAGAGAATTAATATTAATAGCCCATACAAATCATAACCATACTGGTATTGCAGGATTATAATTATTTAAAATTGAAACGAGATTATTATATACCGAACCTTAAAACTTTAAATAACAAAATAATAAATAATTGTTCAACATCCATGGCAAACACGGAAAGAAATCCAATTAAGTTGCCATATGAGAAAACTGAAACTCCAAAAAACCCAAATGATCATTATCATATTGATACATATATGGTGTGTTAATAAAAAAGAAAAATACCTTTCATGTATAAACAAATTTTAAAAATTTACAGCAGTAGAACCAATCAAAACAAAAACATATGTAGACATTATAAACGCTCTTACTAAAATATTTTCTTGAAAAAGCCAAATAAAATAACACTTGATAATGAGAAAAAAATGTACAGAAAATAATTCGGTTCACAGGGATGACACTTCATCAAAGGAGGCCACTTGTGGATCACCACCTGATCAACGCACTACTTCCAAAGGCATTCATCATAATTGTCTCCATTCTAACAATAATCACACCCCAAGAAATACAAATAACTGACTTCAACCACGGTAACGGTTTTAAAATTATACAATTACAACAGACACAAATAATAGAAAACTTTACTAAAATACTACACATTATAAATTTAACCAATAACGAAACAAATTTAAAAATATTAGGAGACCAAGTAGCAGATGCAGTGAATGATGATGAAATTTAATCTCCAAAAAATGCAATTAGTTAATTGTTTTATTTTTTATAAATTTTTTTTTTCTCATGTATTCTTTTCTACTTAAAATTTCTTCTTTTTTTTTTTAAATAGTTATGTTTATGTTTCAAACTTATATCTATCTTATTCTGAGCTTTTTGAAAGTGTTGGTGTTTGTTTGGTTCTTTTTGCTAAATGCCCTTTCTCGCTTTAGTATCGGGGGGGTTCCACAGTTGAATGCAAAGTGCTGGTTGATATTTTATGTAAACAGAAAAAAGGTATTAATGTTTGCCACTTAAATGCACAAAGTATAAAAAATAAAATAGATGATTTGCGTGTTCTTTTTGATAGTAGTGAAGTAGATATAATATGTATTTCCGAAACTTGGTTGAAGCCTGAAATGTGTGATAATCTTTTCAAATTAAATAATTATAATCTTGTTCGTGCGGATAGATGTAATAAATTGGGTGGAGGCGTAGCTATTTTTATCAGAAACTCGTATAAATTTAATATAAAAAAAATTTCCTCATTGAATGAATCAATAGAATATTTATTTCTTGAAATAACGGGAGTGTGTGGAAAAATGTTGATTGGTTGCGTATATATGGCACCTGACGTAGCGCATTTTACTCTAATACGAAATTTGTTAGAGGAGTTAGCTCCTCTATACACAGATATTGTGATATGCGGTGACCTTAATCTTAATTTATTAGATAGTAAAAATAGGAATTTAATTGAAATGGTGGATTCCTTCGCTTTAAGTTTCGTTAACTCTAAGCAACCAACACACTTCAAAACAAATTGTGCACCTACTTTGTTACATGTTTTTTTGGTATCAAATAGTAATTTGGTATTGCATTATGACCAACTGTTCGCATCTGCCTTCTCAAATCACGATTTGATATTTCTGTCTCTAAACGCGCTTTTTATCCATGAAGAAGAGACAACTTCTATATACTACGACTACTCAAATATAAACCTTGAGAATCTGTTCAATGACAGTCGAAATGTTGACTGGTCACCTATCTACACAACAAATGACGTCCATAAGCAGATTGAATATTTCAATAATTAGATATATTACCTCTTTGACAATCACGTAAAAATAAAAACTAGAACAATTAAGCAAGACAATTTTCCGTGGATTACACAAGAAGTTAAAAACAGTATTAATGCTCGTGATAAATCGTATGCTAGATGGAGAAGATATAAATGTTTGGTTATTTATGGTGAGTTCAAAGTTGCCCGTAATGCAGTAACGTATCTTATTCGAAGAAACAAAAAGAATTTCTTTAAAAATCAATTTAATGCGAATGATTCTAGTTCAAAATTCTGGAAAAATGTTCGGCATGCTGGAATCACAAGTAAGAAATCTGTCTCAGATAAAATAGATGTTGGGGAACTGAATAAAAAATTTGTTCAATCTGATCTAAACCATAATAGTATTTCTTTCGATTCCCACTTTTTTTCGAACTCGGGGCCCACTCTTTCGCTTTCTGGGGTTGACGAATCTATTGTTGGCCTAGAAATTTTAAAAATTAAATCAAAAGCTGTTGGCTCGGATAACATCCAACCAGGTTTTATAAAGATTTTACTTCCCACTTTGCTTCACCAAATAACACACATTTTCAATACAATTTTGACCACTTCCGTATTTCCTGATATCTGGAAAATTGCTAAGATTTTTCCATTGCCAAAATCGTCACAAGCTAGCAAAACTGAGTACAGACCTATTGCAATTTTACCGTTTTTAAGCAAAGTTCTCGAAAAAATTATGAGTAATCAGATCAAAATCTTTCTGGATGAACAAAAACTGATTTCTTACCACCAGTCTGGTTTTCGCGCTAAGCATAACTGCACCACTGCTCTTATCAAAGTGTGTGAAGATATACGATCTGGCTTTGATTGTGGTATGATGGGATTAGTTGTGTTTTTGGATTTTTCCAAGGCATTTGACAGTGTCAATCATTTTATTTTGTTGAATAAACTTAAAACAAAATTTTCTTTTCAGAACTCCCTATGCAACTTAATTAAATCATATCTTTCAAACAGGTCGCAATATGTGTTTCACAAAAATAAGTGCTCATCTTGCCTTAGAGTCAGTTTGGGTGTTCCGCAAGGCTCAGTGCTAGGACCATTACTTTTTTCCTGTTTTATAAATGATATAACGGAATGTTTTTCCGACTGCGAATATCATATCTATTCGGATGATGTCCAAATTTACAAAATGTTTCCAAAATCGAATTTAATTCCAAGCACAGAAAAAGTGAATCAAGAGTTATGTAAAATCTCTGCCTGGACGGTTGAGAACAAACTAAATCTCAATCCTGCGAAAACAAAAGCCATGATCTTAACCAGAAGTAAATGTAATGAACAATTTCCTATTCTTTTTCTCAATCAGACTCCTATAGACTATGTTGAAAATATAAAGAATCTTGGAGTTTATTTCAATAATAACTTGGATTGGAATGTACATATCAACAAGACAATTTCGAAAATATATGGCGCACTTCGCGGTTTAAGTCCTACTTCCAAATATTTACCAACTAACGTTAAGCTTAATTTAGTAAAATCTTTTATTTTGCCTTTATTTTTGTACAGTTGTCAACTTTTTTCTAATATGGACTACGAATCTAATAGAAAACTTAATGTAGCATATAATAGTTGTGCGAGGTATGTTTTTAATTTGAGAAGATATGATCATATTTCCGGCTTCACCAAACAAATAACAGGCTGTTCTTTAACAGCCCTTTTGAAATATCATACGTTGATATTATTGCATAAAGTCATACAATCAGGAAGACCAAAGTATCTATTTGATCATATCAATTTTGCTAGAAGTGGCCGAACATTGCAAATAATTCTGCCCAAGCATAAATTTGTGGTGACCTCAAGGCAATTTTTTGTTCACGCCATTCATCTTTGGAACCAAATTCCCCCCAGTGTAAGGTGTATAACCAACACGAGCACTTTCGAAAAAAAAGCTTTTCAATATTTTGCTGTAAACTTCTAATACTTCCTTTATTATTACTTTTTTTTGTTCTTTTCCCCCTTTTCTTCTTTTTACTTATTTTTTTTTCTCTTTGAATTACAAATACTATATTGGATTTTTCTGATTTTAATTGAAATTTTATTTAAACTCTGAAACATGATTTAAGCATGTACAACTTAAAAGATGTAAAATTTATATCTTATATGTATCATGAATAATTGTTAATAAATACAAATACAAAATACAAATACAAATACATATAGAACTTTTACCTGAACAAAACATAGAAATTACTAATTTATTGAAACACACAAGAAAAGAATTTAAAACTATAATACCACATAGCAGACAGAAAAGAGGACTTTTAATATATTCGGTACAGGAATGAAAGAAAGAGTTTTATGTGTTCTCACATGAGGTTGTATTATTTCTAAGTTATGCTCTCTTCTTAAAACCGGGAGAGGCACTTTCGTCGGCGGTGGTGCTCCGGATGCACTGCTGACTTTCAGCTTTCCCTGGCAAGTTCCACAATAAAAGGAACCATTATCTTGGCCGCAACAGAAGCAAGTTAGAGCGGCGAATGTTGATTGACATGATGCAGCAGCAGTTTTGTTTTCTTTAGTACGTTCTGTCCTTTTAGTTGAGCATCTCATCCCCTTCGTTTTCCTCCAAGTACTGCCAATACCACTTCTCTGCTGGCCCTGTAAGCAAGTGGTGAAAATGTGCGAATACTTGTGAAGATGAAGCTTTCTACACTCATTGTTTTCGATGTGCCATAGAACTTCACCCCCCCATTTGTGGATCTCTAATCGTTTACCTACATCTTGATAAAAGATTTGCCTTTCTGTTCGTTGTCTTTCGTTTCGAGTTTTGCCTAAATTTGGAGGTGACGACAATCTTTGTTTGGAATAAGTGTCAGAGGTTCTTCCTCTACCTCTTTCTTGTCTCTCGTGCAACAATAAAGTCGATTTCTCAACAATTCGTAATCTTTCGTGAATTGTCGTCACGTGGAACTGGACCATTTTGTTTCATGTGACAAATTTTACTTTTCAAGCAAAAACATTGTTTTTGTTTGTGTCTCGTTTATGGTCCTCGAAACCGCAGCTTCAATCACCTGTCTATGTTCTTATATGATGTCCGTTCAAATTCCTCGTCTTGTCATTCTAAGTCCGACAGTGTTAGTTGTAAACTTTCTCTTTCATAGTCGCGAGTTCGTCTTTGTACTGTTTCCCTACTCTGTTCTTCAAGTTCTAAATGAATCAGTTCACTTTGGGCAGTCTTAGGTTTGTCACTATCTGCACCTTCTTGGTTGTCTCCTGATTCAATCAATTCGATTTGAAAGCTCAATTGGTCATTTAGGGAATCATTCCTTCCTACACCCAAAAACGGATTGCCGCTGAAGAATGGTTCAATTGTGACTAAGAGGATAAAGAGTTAGGGTTAGATGGTGTAGGGTGTCCTATACCTAAATCTTCACTATTCCCTGCACCTGGCTTAGGCCAATGTGGGTCTCTTCCTACTCCTCGTCCACGTTTCGACAAGGTGCCCTTTGGAACAGCTCCTGAGCCCCCTTTATCCATTTTTGTCCTTTTTTTTTTTGTAAATATTTCAGTATGAAAATTCAAATTCAAGTTTATATAAAAAAAAAATTTTAAATAAAAAAAAGATAATAATATAGTAGGTAAAGTCTATCAAATAAGATATAAAAATTCAAAATTGAATACACAAAGAAATGGGCGCTTTGAGTAATTGGGTGTCACTTCTATTTGTATTTATTCAATGGGAACACCAATAGGTTTCTGTACTTCGTTGTAATTATGTGACGGGTGGTCCACACTGACAACCAATATTGTGTGACGGGCGGTCCACAAAATGACATGATGTGCGACAGGTGGTCGACACGATCACTAAACGGGTGACAGATGGTCCACGGTAATCATAAAAATATACATTGTGGGACAGGTGATCCACAAGATCGTAAAATATGTGACAGATGGTCCACATAAGGATTATAACATGATGTATTAAACCAACCATGTTCAACGACATGTGTGACAGCTAGTTCACACCAACTCAAATTCAATATGGCTTAAAGAGTCGTGAATACGAAAGGAAAACTACCTTGCGACGTGTTTTCCTATCCCCTGAAATTCGGCGCGAAGGTCTACCAGTTTAGTTTTCATAACTCTCGGGTGAATCAATGGATCCTTTCTCGTAATTTTTGTTGGAGAATGGCATTGATCCCATCTGACAGAATGTGTTCCTCCAACTTCGTAGTCTGGGTCGATTTGGGTTCGGGCATTGTTCGCATGGTTCAAATAATTTTTCGTATATCTTTAACTATGTCTATTGAGCTACTTTGGAAAGAGATCGCGAGGGTGGTTCGATTCGACAACGGCACACACTTCAGCTAATTGGCGGGGTGCTGCAGTTACACTGGACCGAATAACACACGATCGAGCCATCTGAAAGAGATAGCACGATATGGCATTGACGGCATGGACAAGCAAAGTCCTCCATTTTTGGACTACATTTTGGATTTTATTCAAAAGAGTTTGTTGGCCAAAATTTGGAAGGAGAAAACGAAAAATTATGCCCGAATATTTCGAAGTTAATTTCAAAAAAAAAAACAATTAGATTTGATAATTTAAATCTTAGTATGCGAGTTTTAGCAAAGACAAAGATAGGCCAGTCGCCAGAGACAAAATAGATTGTTCATAATGCAAAAATATAATGAAAAAATGTTGTGCGTCAGCCGCCTTTTTAAAAAAAACGCGGCTTAACCCATATCTCAAGACCAGCTCATAGTATATTAAATTTGTAAGTATATTTTTATAGGAAATTCAATTATTTTTCTTTTTCCAGTGAACATTTTTGTATAAGTTTTATACTTTCGGACTTAAGACGCCTAAACTAAACGTATAAACGTTTTAGTTTTTCGTTTATATCACAGTAACGGTATCTATTATGAACAAAAATTCAAGACAAAGTTGTAGAGCACACAATTTTCTACAAGTTTTGTACATATGTTTTCGTTCAAAATTATATCTAGATATATAAAGACGGAATTTTCACGAGCAGGATTGACTCATTTCCCCACCACCTAAGAGGTAGAGCCAATGTGTCGTTTTTTTTATATGGTGTCACCTGCAGGAGCAAAAGTTTGGTTACAAAATTACTTTAACTTTTCTTTTTTTGATGGTTCTGGCTCAAAGAGTTCTAAATTTGTTTCAGTCTCAGTTAACTCGGCGTATTGATATATTTGGCCTAGAAAATCTTCATTGTCAATGGGATCAAAGTCTACTATCCGAACTACATTTTCTCAGGATGGTCCACTACAATTAGAATAAATAATAGAACACTTAAGACCTGCTTTTTTGCAGCCACATGCAACCCCACATTTAGATTTATATTTGCATGAAATAAGTTTCAGCAATGAAGGTGCTGTAGGTGGTGCCGTATTCGTAGTTGGTTCTTATCGCCGTGATTTCCAACTGCAACCCCATTCCTCAGGGTTCACAAATTCCCCAAACCATGCTTGAACTTCATGGTATGTTCGAAGGCTATGCAGCTATATGTTTCATCAGGTGGCAGTTTTTTCTACAAAGTTTTTTGAAATATAGTTTTAACCATTTTACAAGTCTATATTATCTAAAAGGAAACCTCCACCAATTACTTCTATTGTTGAACAGCTTTGTACAGGGAAGATTTTGTACCTTTTTCCGTTTTTCACATTCCCTCTTCAGTAAAAAGTGATAATGGAAAAGGTGAAAGTTCAAAAGAAAGATGGCTTTTTAAATCTTTTTCCGATCCCTTTACAATACACAATATATTAAAAATCATTAGTGGATCAATGGCAACCAAATTTTTGTTCAGGTTTCTAAAAAAAATCTCTTTTTCAATGTCCACTCTTAAAATGCTGGCAAAAAGAGATACTTTACACATTTTTTCTTTACTTCTACTTTCTACTATACCTTTCCTTCGCTTAGAGCTTTTCCACATATCACACAATAGTTATAATTCATTTTCACCACTTTATTTTAAAATTTATCTTTCAACAAAAAACTTTCTTTATTATTATTATTATAACTTTATTGATTCATAAATAAATTACATAATCAATAATAAAAACATTAAGCTCTACCTACCAGGGCCTTGGGCCCTTAAATTAAATTAACAATTCTAATTTTAAAATAATTTCGTTAACATGTTTTACGCTGGTGGAGGAGATATCAGTTAGAAGTTCTTGAAAGCCTTGTCCGGAAATGATTTTGGAGATCGAATCAATGTTTGCGCACTGTAGCATGTGTGCTACAGTAAAAACTGGTCTATCGTCGCAAAATTCGCAAAGTGGGGGAGGTTCTTTGGTGATAAAGTGCTTGTGGGTGGTGTTTGTATGTCCCATTCTCAGCCTAATATATTTCTTGATTTCTGAGTTTGCTGAGTTAGTAGGGAATATTGCCTTTGCAGCGGTAGGATTGAGGAGTTAGTAGATATGTTGGTATTCCTGCCATGCATTTTTCAACTTCGTGTTCAAATTACTATCATAGGAACTTAAGTTTTACTCCGTAACTGAAAAATGAAAGAAGGAAAAAATTTCTAACGGAAGAAAACCAGACAGGCAGCGCCGTACAAAATTGAACCGCCATACAAAATTTAGGCCACCTTGAGCTGTAGAGAAGCGTAATTTGCAAAAAACTTATAAACAAAACTTGTAGAAATTTTTATGCTCTTTAACTTTGTCTCTAATTTTTTTTTCATTATAAAAACCGTTTCTGAGATATAAGGACAAAAATAATAACTCTGAAAGTATAAAACCTATACAAAAATGTTCACTGAAAAAAGAAAGATAATCGAATTTCCTACAAAAATATACTTACAAATTTAATGTACTATCAGCCGTTCTCGAGACACGGGTTAAAACACGTAATTCAAAATGGCAGCTGACGCACAACATTTACGCCGCGCCATTTAATTTGTATACTCAAGAACATTCCACCTTCCAATTCCAATCAAAAAAAATTTGATCATTATATTTTAGCAAAAAAAAAACCCCTCTGCCGACTGGCGTAAGAGGTTATTTTTGATTTTTAAGAGTACTTTTTGTCAGAGGCGATCCTGGCTAGTGCCAGTTGGGACATTCGCAGAGGCGATAAGAACACTTGTATAAAGATAAGTATTTGGTTGTTAGTTTTGTCAAAAACATAGTAAATTTTCGTTTTGTTTCGTGGCCTGAAAAGTGGTAAAAATTTCACCCCGGTTAGGCCTTCGATACCGACTCACAACCGTACTTTGTTCATTGATTCTTTGGGAACTTTTCCAAGGTGGCTTTTCTTTGTGTTCTTTGTGGCACTACATTGTTTACTGATTCTTTTTTTTTATTGCGATAATCAAATCTTTCTTACATTATTTGGAAAATTGGCCCCTCTGCCAACTTCCAAATCATTTTGTAAATTCTTTTGTTGTCGAAAAAATGTTGGGTTTTATCCTTATATTTGTAAAGGTTTCCCAGATCCTATTCAATGAATATTGAAAATCCTATTCAGGGTAAACAAATTAATCTTTCCTTCCTATCAGAAAATCTTCTTTTCAGAATTTCTAAAAAGGTAATGGTTAGTACCATAAAACTTCCTGACGCCCATTCTCTTCGAAAGTACACCCCTGTACTTTATTAATTTCATTTATTGATTTTATTAATCGTTCTCGATTAATTAAATTTCCTCATCATCCAACCACCCCCAAGCAAAGCTACTGGGGGGCAGCACTTTATTTGCTGTCGTTTGCATATTATCGAACGAAACCATTTTGTGATTGACATTTCATTTTCAGATAATTTTTCTTGTCGCGAGGCACGCCGGGTTTGTGCCTTCGATTCTTTTTTAACTTCGTTTTATAAAATAATTTGTGTTCGCGGATTGAAATATCCGCCTTCCTAAATAAAACAGTAAGCTTTAAGTTTTAATTTAATTCGCGTTCGGTAATTTTGCAACAACTTTTAAAAAATAACTAAAGTCAAATTATCTGCCAGCGTGACATGACAGCTGCCACTTTGAACTTTTAACTCAAATGTTCAGATATTTATTTTAGATGGAATCGCTCCGCAGGCGAAGCTTTGTGAAAACAAAAGTGATACGCGAACGGAGGACACTTAAGATTTCGCTTTATCAGTAAACAAAAATAAAACATTAAAGCAATGGCTGGTGGGAAGAAGTCCTATGAAGTAAGCTAAAAAATTGTTTAAAATTGAATAAAAAAAGAAAGTTCCCGGTAGCAAACAAAGAATTCTAGAGCTCCTCATACTTTTTTTTCAATAGTTCTGGCGAAAGAAGTGTTAAAATTGAAAAAAAAAAAAGTTTTTTTTGCTAACTTCACGCAGCAAGGACTTTTTGAGATAAAGAGTTCTGAGCATGTTTTTCAACTTAAAATCAAGAGTTCTAGAGTTCCTGATGGGTTTAAGAAAGAGTTCTGCAAAATTGGAAAAGTTAAGGACTATTCACGTGAGAACGACCAACGACCGACGAATGAACGAATAAATGTGAATTAAAACAATTTATAAACATAAATTCTTCACAAATTCTTATCAAAATCGTAGAAATATAGTTTATTATAATGTTTAGATACTAAAATCCGCTTTTTAATTGCTAAAATAAGTTAATTTTGAGAAAACAAATTGGTCGTCGCGAATTGCAATCTGATTGTTACGAATCGTCAAACTCTATTCGCGTTCCACATACGGTCCACACTTCAACGAACAAATTGTTCGCGCGCGGCTAATTTCAAAATCCCTTTTTGTTTCAAAATAGCTTTTATCGGCATTTAGTCCATAAAAATTGGCGTTTCGTCCCGGCGATCTCACTTGGACTCATCAGTTGACTAGTGAGTGCCTTGTCAATACGCAATTTTTATTAAGTTCAGTTCAACTTACATGAACTTTTTGACAAAAATCCAAAGTGAACTATATCCAACAAGATTAAAATTCTTAATCATTAAGCTGGAAATTTTGCCCAGGGCCAGGCTTTGTTTTTATATGAAGGTTTTTAAAATACAAATTCTATATACTACTGAAATACATCAGCCAAGTAGAAGACTTAGCACTATTTAATTGGACTTGTTGAATTATTGATTCAAAATCCCTTTTTGTTTTGTTTTCTTGGTGGTCGTCATTCGCGACGAATAAAAAGCCATGTGAAAGAAATGTCAAAATGGACGAATATTCGTTCATTCGTTGGTCGTTGGTCGCTCTCATGTAAATAGTCCTTTAGGGCAAATTAAGGTGCCCATTGACTTAGAACCAAAAACTTTTTAAAGATCCAAACAAAATAAAAAAAAAGGAGTTCTGATTAGAGTTCCCGATAGCAAACAAAGAGTTCTGAACATTTTCCAAATAACTATTATTCAAAAATAAAAGTTACCTATTTAAACATAATAAATGAAAAAATATAATAGATGAAAAAAGTTCATAATACAACAAATGATGATTCTTTGAGGAAAAAGGGGGTGTATGAGGTTTTTTTTGTGTCAACCTTAGAATTAATGTAGCGAAATAGACCGATGGAGGTTCTAGAACGGGGAACGTTGTAACAGTGCTATCTCTCAAATAATTGACAACATCTGGCAATGCTTTGTTGTATGTTTTATAGGTACCTATTGTATTTTTGGTTTTTGTTTTTTTTGGATCTTGAAAATTTTTGGTTCTAAGTCAATGGGCACCTTAAATTGCCCTAACTTTTCCAATTTTGCAGAACTCTTTCTTGCTGCGTGAAGTTAGCAAAAAGTCCTTGCTGCGTGAAGTTAGCAAAAAAAAAACTTTTTTCCAATTTTAACACTGCTTTCGAGAGAACTATTGAAAAAAAGTATAAGGAACTCTAGAACTCTGTGTTTGCTACTGGGAATTCTCATTTTTTATTCAATTTTAAACAATTTTTTTGCTAACTTCACAGGACTGTGGGAAGATGCATAGTTACTGGGTTGAAGGTGGATTTACTCCAGTCAAAATGGATAACAAACCAATTGGTGCACTCTGTGATATGTCCTTTCATATCCGATAACAGATATCATGTAATAAAGACTAACAATTTTACTCGTTAAATAGATCAAATTCAATTTTTCTTTTTAATTTTTGAATCTTGTTTTGTGTTTTGTATTGTTTCTCTGTATTTACTGCGTATCTGTAGAAGAGAAAACAACTTGTAATAAATTAGTTGTTTATTCAATTCACTACGCGTTGTTAATGATGTACAAAATGTTATGTAAAGGTTGTTTTTTTTGGACGTGGGCTGACAAAAAGACCAACTCCGAGAAAAGTATTGACAGATTGAAAACCACAGGTCTAAAAAACACCCTTTAGGTAATGCGGTCAACCCTGGCTGCGGTTCTAAATTGGCTGGTCGGTTCATAATGCAGCTGGTGGTCGATTAAAAATGGGTTTCAAGAACGCTATTTTTATTGTAGAGTGAAATTACAATAAGAAATGTTAGAACTTGACTAAGGTCAACAATAAGCCATGAAAGGCTTGATGCTTTGTTTATGATGAACATATACGAAAATCTAGTATAAGAAGATACGGATTTTCAAGTACAATCATATACCGTTTTAGTAAAAACCACGAAAGCTGCAATTCCTGTTTTCAAAACAATAAAAATACAAAGGTTTTCTTGTTGTTTTTTGTTATGAGCCTTATAATAGTATTTTTTATTACAAAAAATTAAAAAAAGTGAGAACCATAAAAAACAATTAAATACATTTTCAATGAAATATAACATCGCCTTAAAAATGTTACCGAAATATTTTGTTTGCCCCTCCCCATAGGAAAAATCCTGCGGGCGCCTATGTAAACAGCACTTTATTTCTTTATGTACATACTAAGGAACAATTCCTGGATTGATAAACAAAATTGGACGGGTGAAAAATGTATCTACATACGAGGATATAAAAAAACGAAATAGGAGTTCCTAAAACACTGCGCAACGTTTCGATTAGGTATCAAAATTATTCTCAAAACTTTGCAAAGCAACGTGAGCAGGGGTCTGCAAGTAATATATACGAAACAAAAATTATTAAAATTGTAAACTACTGTTTCTCGGCTTGACTAGACTTTTTCTTGTATTCTTCAGTCAACAGAGCTATGCTCAGTGTTAAAACCAAAAAAATTACGATACTAAAGTATTATTTAATTTAATATGGATAGGTAACTAATAAATACATTTACCATTTTTGGTCTGAAAGGGGGTTTGATATTGCGATTTCCAAGTTCATTCCATTCTAACTTTCCGAAAAATGGATGCTTTTGTATCTCGTTCTCATCCCCTGT
Source organism: Leucozona laternaria (assembly GCA_932273885.2). Classification (NCBI taxonomy): domain Eukaryota; kingdom Metazoa; phylum Arthropoda; class Insecta; order Diptera; family Syrphidae; genus Leucozona; species Leucozona laternaria. The sequence goes on from OW026366.1 coordinate 139,709,947, forward strand.
GCATCCCAAACGCTGTGATGGATTTTTTGTTAGAAATCCTAGAAGAATTAAAAAAAGATTGTTTGCTTAAAAATCAAATAAAAATACATATATAAAAATAAAAATAAAAGCATAAATGGTAAAGTCTGACATAAATTTATAATGGGACCAGGGTTACCGGCTGAACATTTTAAAAAGGTCGCGGAAAAAGTCGCTTTCAAAAGACAAAAGTCTCCTCAAAGCAAAAGAATTTTAAGAAAGGTGCAGTTTTGCTCAAAAAGTCGCACAACCTTAGAAATATTTGTTTAGTAAAAACACTTCGAGACATCTTTTTTATCTTTTTTTTTTTAATTAAAATGAAAATTTGCAGCCTTCATTTACTATACTAAACTAAACTTCTTAGTAGGATTTTTCCTAAAAAAAAGATTTTTAGGATAGCCCTTATTTTCACAAATTGGGCAAAGAACATTCTTATTTGTTTGTAATATTTGATTTATATTGCCTAATAATAATACGTGCCTTGCAGCAGTTGAAATGTCCTTCTAGTTTAGTAAAAAAAGTAAAAGTTGATGAAAATCATAAAACTGGGCACATATCTAAACAGCGAGGTAGGTATGGGGGGCATGCTGCCCCATGTAACCCTCCCGCTTGGCTTCACTATAGGATTTGGAGTAGGTGCGAGGTTGGTTATTTGCAAAGTTTTTTTTCAAATAAAGTCATAGTGAAATTTGTTGTTTCAACACTAAAATGACAACTTCAAATAATTATGGACTTACGGCCCACCTAAGTGAGCCATGAGACCACAATCTGCTGGTCATTAATGCACAAGGAATTTCTGTGAAATGGTAGTCCATTGTGGACTTTTAACTTGTGGACTTTTGACACTGCGCCGTAGTACGCATCCCTCATGATGTTCCACTTCTAACATCTTCTTCCTTAAATATTGCATCTTCATTAAATGGCCAAAGGTCTACTTCAAATAACATCGCCAGTTCGTCTAACAACCTAGCTTCACCGATGGTGCAACCATATTCCCCAAATTATCATCTTCATGAAAGTCCATCTCCAGCTTCAAATGCTACACAAGGCTCTTTCATGCGTGCAATTCTAGTCACCGCACTAGTATTTCCTCTTAATTCACAAGGCTCTCCAGTACCTTATGGCGTTTTGCTTGAATCTGCTTCTCATGTCAGCTTGTTAACTGAGCAATTCGCAAACTTATTAGGTATTAGACGCAAGAATAAAATAACGTCCATCTGCGGCATCGGAGAAAATTCCTTGATGTGTAAACATCAAATAAGTTTTACCATCAAATCGAGATTTAACAATTATGCTGAAAACATTTACGCATTTGTCGTGACCAGAATATCGGAGTTCCTTCCTGATTTTCCCATTAATACAAATGTTTGTCCATACATCGAATATTAAATCTCGAAAATCTACATGACCAATTGCATAATTTAGCTAAAAAAGTTGAAAATTTAACCGCTGTTCTTCAAGAACATAATGAGCAACCACAAAAGGTTGCAATACTACGACCTCCGTAAAGCCAAAAAATTATCTAAACGTAAAAAAGTGATGAATTGGATGCAGAAAGCTCTGTACAAAAACCTTTATTTACCTCACCTTCAACGACAATGGGCACGTTCAATCACAAAATTTAAAAATTCAGATCTGAATTTTTGCTGTTGAACGCACAAAAAATCTGAATTTTCAGTTGAAAGTTGTTGTGTCAAATGCTAGCTTTTGCCTAAAGTATTTACATTAAAACGAAATAAAACAGAACTTTCATTTCATTCTTCAAGTAAAAAATTAAGCGTCCGTAGTTCTGGTTATGATATATGTAACTTAATCAGCAACAAAATACAGCAAGGCTATGCAAAGTTCAATGAAAAAAATAATTCCACAATATTGCGATGGAGAATTCTGATAACATTTTTCTAACAATAGTCAATCTTTTGATTTAAAAACTCACTTAACAATAAGCAATTAGTTCTTCTTTTTAATAAAGTATTAATTTGTTCGTGATGAAAGTTAATCACAACAAATCAACCACTAACCAGAGCGAAAATCATAAAGTTAAACTTCTATGTAGAGTACTTCAACATTTCCCCCACCACTATCACTTTATTCTGAATTTTCAGATGAGAATTTTTGGCTAAAAATTCAGATGAAACGTAAGCAAACGTAACTAAAAGTCACTAAAAGTCATCTAACATTTTATGGCAGCTGGCCAATCAGAAGCTCCAAAAATTCAGAGATCTGAAAATTCAGATGTAAAACGTAATGCGTTGAACGCGCCCAATATCAACAGCAAAGCAATCACAACAGCCTCGCTCTCTGCTGATTCGTATTCACAAATACAAGCGCTTTCCACAAATGAACCAGCTAAATCATCGCTTTTATCAAACTCGTGTCATGAAGTTCAACTTAAGGCCCCAGTTATAGCTATCATTGAAAACCATCATTGAAAACTTTAATGACTAAATTTGAGACGTTTAGAAAGTAAAATCAGTAATTATTTTAATACTTAAATAAAGCTGATGACTTGAATTATTACTTTAGTGAAAAAAAAAATCAATATGATCCCAAACTTCGCCATAAAATGAAGTTTAATTTTTCAATGATCATTGGTAAGGTAGTTCAATCATCAAAATAATAAAATTCAATTTATGTAGACGGTGTGGCCAAAACGATAATTTTTTTTTTGGCAAGAATTAATAATTAAGACGCCACCTTCATATTGGCATCAAAATATACACCGATTTTCCTTTTTAAGTTCCTCAAAACCAAACATTAAAATTTTCAATGATGAGTTTCAGTGAAAGCTATAACTGGCGCCTAAGGCAGCAAAAAGGTTTAAATGTATACTCCTATCTAATTTTGATCCTGCCACGAGCTGCGAAAATATAAGTAAATTCGTCAACTCCTGCTTCTCCAAGGCTAAATTAAAAATTGAACAATTGTTTACAAAAAGTAATGACTACACATCCTTTAAGCTTAATGTTACACAACAAATATTCAACCAACTACATGATAAATCTCTTTGTGAGGATATTATAATTGTTGTTGAATATTTTAACAAAAGGAATAATCTTCGTAATCCTTTTCAGAACAAACTGAAAAGACATATAAATCGTTGCCATTAATTGATATTTTTTATCAAAATGTGAGAGGGCTCCGGACAAAGAGCAAGAAGTTCTACTATTCGACAATGATTTGCTCTTATGACGTCATTTCCCTCACCGAAACATGGCTGTATGCTGGCATTAAAGACTCCGAACTTTTTGACAGCACATTTAATGTTTTCAGACGTGACCGGTATTCAGATCTTAACATAGATACCGTGGTAAGTTTAATTATGCGTTAAAATAACATTAAATAACAGAAGCGTCTGTCTTATAACAATGTATGCATATCATTCCTTGAAGACCTTATGATATTTATAATAAAGCTTTCGAATTCATGAGCTGTATCCATGACTTATCTTATTACTTTAAACGAGCTTTTCTTGCATATATATTTATATGTATATAAAGGGTTTTTCAATCAGAGCGCTACAAAAGTTTTTTTAAATAAAACAAAAACGGTTTTGGATATCAATGAAATTCTTTATTCCTTTGAAAGTACGTTCGATGCCATTAAGTATGGAACTCGATTTCTTTTGCATGGCCACCACGGGCACGCTTGCAGAAGTCCAGACGCTGAACCCAATTTTCGACGGTTTTCAAGCATAAATCGGCCGATACTGCTGCATTTTCACGTTCGATATTCGTACGAAGTTCATCAATCGTCGCTGGCTTATTGGCATAGACCATAGACTTGACGTAGCCCCACAGGAAATAGTCTAACGGCTTCAAATCGCACGACCGAGGCGGCCAAGCGACTGGACCATTTCGTGAGATAACACGTTCTCCAAACTTGGTTTCCAATAAATTGATTGTGACATTCGCTGTGTGGCTTGTGGCGCCGTCCTGTTGGAACCACATGTCCTCCAAGTCCATATCATCCAATTGGGGCCAAAAATATTCGGTTATCATTGAACGGTAGCGATCCCCATGCACAGTAACGTGCCGGTCTTGATCATCACGGAAGAAGTACGGCCCAATGACACCGCCGCGCCGCCCATAAACCACACCAAACCGTAATTTTTTCGGGATGCAATGATGACTCATGGAGTACGTGTGGATTGCTGCCTGACAAATACCGCATATTTCAGACACTAGAAAACCGCCGCAAGATGTTATCTATAATGTTGATAAAAGATATTTTATCATATCATATAACATTGTCCGTTTTTATTGTCTTTAATTGACTTATATGCGCCAACTCGAGTGCTTAGAAATCGAAACTTATTCAATGAGGTAAATCATAGAGTAAATTATGCGTTTAATGAACCCATTACTCGCTGCGTCAGAGAAATTAATTCCATATCACATTCTATTGATTTAGATTTTCATTTAAGTAGAGATACGTTCAAAAACATGTTAAACTTATTCTTTTTAGTAAATTAACTAGTAAATATATGTTCTTTCTTATGTAAATATGTATATTTCGCTAGTCTATAAGAGTTATGTTGTAAACTCGAATTGATGTCAAATAAATAAATAAATAAAAATAAATAAATTTTGTTTATTGACGAAGCCATTCAGCCAGAAATGATCATTTTCAAGTTGTTGCTCAGCCCAATTCACGAACATACGACGCTTCTGGTGGTCAAGCGGCTTCAGTTCTTGCGTCAATTTAATCTTGTAAGGATGTAGGCCAAGATCTTTTCGCAAAATTCGCCACAACGACGTCACAGAGATGCCCAACGCTTGAGAACGACGTGTGAGAGACACATTTGGGCTTTCTGCAACTGAAGCCTCAGCGACAGCAATATTCTCGACACTACGGGCACTTCTTTGTCTCACTGGCACGGGAACATTTTGTACTGTGCCTGTGGATTCAAATTTTTCCACTAGACGCTCAATTGTTGATCTGCTAGGACGATTATGACGACCATAAATTGGACGTAGTTGAGGCCACTGACTCCGAATTTTAATAATTTTGACTCGTTGTTGGCTCGTATATCTTTCCATCATGAAATGGCAAACCTTACTGAAGAGAAATGTCAAAAGACCGGCAAGAAATATGGCGTCGTTTGCTGTCCCTATTGCTCTACTTTTGTAGCGTCCCTGTTGAAAAACCCTTTATATATAAGTTTTATCCAATGAACCTCTACATAAAGTAATACTGTTCTGAAAACTGAAATATCAATATAACAAAACCTATAAAAACAGAAATAGATATCAATGTAAAGATAAGAAACAATCATGGTTCAATTTTAAATAAACATAAACAATAATCGTGAACATGCAACAACGACATGCTCAAGATTATTCTTATCAAGTACAAACAGACTTCCATGAAGAAAGTCACGCACGCATACCCACAATACCAGATACGAATTGTAATAAATAAACCAAAGTAGAAAACAGACTCAGATGTCAGATCTTAAATTGACGTGGAACTTATAACAACTAGATTAAGAACTCATATTTGAAAACAAAGAATGAGCCTTGCTCTTAAAAACTCATTAAGTTTCTTATTTTAAAAATCAAGTATTAAATTTGGAGCAGTTGGTAGGATTCTACTAAATTGGCTAGAATCCTAAATTGGCTAGAAGCAAAATAACATTTACAGTCAAAACAAAATAAAAGTGAAATAAAATCATTTAAGAAAAATAAAAACACTTTTAAAAAATTATTCCAACGCATTGGAGATAAACCGAAATTAATTTAGCAATTCAATTCAACGAAAATGATAATATTGCAAAGTTCATAGAGAAAAAATTAATTTCACAAACAATAAACCAAAAAACAAATAAAAAACCAAAAATTGATGTCAAAAAGGATCACAAACAGAAGGAAGGAAGAGCAACAAAGTCATAGTCAAAGTCAAAGCAGTTCAGAAGAAGATTTATCAACAAATAAACAACTCACACAAATCAGGAATCAACAGATACCCAACAAGTGTAAGAATATTTTTAAGTATCAAAATATTTTAAGTATAATCAATACAAAAATTGTAATAGGGATTCAAGTGATAAATTAGAATTTAAAATGACTCAACCACTCACACTAACTTTAGATCCACTAAAATACACTGAAAAATTACCTAACTTCGACGGTAGAACAGAAGACTTGTACAATTTTATAAACAGTATAGATGGAATTAGTCCAACGTTAAACAAATACGATGACGCTTCGCAACTCATGTGTATTAACATCTTAAAAACAAAACTAATATAGGAAAAGCAAAAAGATGTATCGAAATTTATCCACACTTGATTAAGTGGAAAGACATTTAAGAACTCTTAGTAAAAAACTTTGGAGGATTCAAAAACTCTTTCACCTTTTATGACGAGTTACGACAAACACCTTATAAAAATAACGTAATGATATTTCATAACGACATACAGAGAAAATTATGTGAACTTAACCAAAAAACTATCCAAGAAAATAAACCACATGAGATAGGGAATAATAATTCAACTGCCTTGAATGTTTTTAAAGAAAAATTACCCGTACACATGCGTACTGTATTTTTTGCTTTAAAACCAAACAATTTACAAGAAGCTCTTAACGAACTTACACAAGCAAATTTTATTAATGAAAGAAATGAGGAAAAAAGCTAAAAATTAGAAAAGTTTGAAACAAAAAATTATCAAAAACCTCAAATGTTAAACCACACTATAACACACAGGTAAAACACAATAAAAATTTTACACAGAATAGAAATTTTCAACTTTTAATCATAATAACAGAAATCCCAACTATCACGGGAATAATTATGATCCAAATTATAAAAGAGGACAAAATCCTCAACCTTTAGAAGTAGATCCTACTTCATCACAATTAAAGAGAGTAGAACCCTAAGTTTCCCATTATAATGAAAATGAAACAAATATCGAAAAACCTAATAGTCAGGATTTTCAGAAACAAGCCTCGGAAACTTACCCTATCTTAAATAAACAAAAAACAATTCTACAATAAGACTTTTAGTAGACACTGGCGCAACCAACAGTTTATTAAATAAAGAAGACATACCACCTGAAATGTTAAAAAATAGAAAAGTACCTTTAATTATCAAAACAGTAGGAACTCCTATAATAATCAATCAAGAAGTAATAAATTTGCAATAAACACTTACGAAGATTGTTTAATAAAAATCTACAACTTCAGTAAAAATTTTAACGGAATATCAGGTAATAATATTCTCATCCCTAATAATGCAATATTTAACTATAAAACAAAACATTTAAATCAGGAGGAAAGATCAAAATTAACAAAAGTGATCAAAGAAAATAGAAGAACATTCTATACAAAAGGTGACGATTTAACGTTTACTAGTCACATTAAACACAACATACCAACTGACAATGAAGGCCCTATATTCAGTAGAATTTATAGATACCCAGAAGCCCATAGGAAAGAAGTAGACAAACAAATACAAGAAATGCTAGAGTCAGGCATAATACAAAATTTAACTTCTCCATACAACGCTCCAATATGGATCGTGCCCAAAAAAGAAGATAAAGAAGGAAATAAGGAATGGCGCATAGTTATTGATTATAGGAAACTAAATCAAAAAACCAAAGAAGACAAATATCCAATTCCCATAATTGACGATATTTTAGATAAATTGGGACGTGGAAACTATTTCACGACCCTCGATTTAACTAAAGGCTTTCATCAAATTGAAGTAAACACGAAGACATTGAAAAACTACACAGCATCTTAAACGAAAATCTAAGATTATTCGATGACGACGATCAACCCATATCTTTAAAAGTGATAACAATACTGGAAATCTACAACAGAACTTCAATCGACATACACCTAGGAAAAATAGACTACAAAAATATTTACGATAAAATAGAAAAAACAAAAGAAAATTTACTAAAAAGAATAAACAAAAATCGTAAAGATAAAAAGATAAATCCAAAATATACCAAAATAAATAACGCAACTAAATTTGACAAATTAAAGACAAAACACAAAAAGGTTAAAATAATAAATACAATTAAACCCCATAGAGAAATACAGATACTTCACAAAGATCAATTTAGAAATCTAAAGAAATATCAACATGACGAAACTGACGATAATCCTGTTAATCGCGACAATGACTTATTCACAATTCATACAAATAAATAAAATCGAACAAGAATTTGTAATTATTGAAATGGAAAAAGTAGAATAAATACAAAGTTACTCTTGATTAACACCACAAATTACAGACAATTAATTAACCAATCGAACGAACAATATGAAGCCTTACCATACAAACAATACAAATTTCTTAGTAAAATACAAAAATTAGACATCAAATTAAACACTCTTATTCAGAAATCGAAAAGAGGATTAATAAATATAGGCGGAAACGTTCTAAAAATCATATTCGGAACTATGAATGACGATGATCGTACTAACATAGAAAACAAGCTAAGAAATATAGTAGAAAATAACCATAATATTATCACAAATGTTAACTCGCAAATAAAAATAAACAAACATTTTAATGACCAATTTATAAAATTAAATGACATTCTAACAAATAGTAAAGAGACAATTAATAATTTGAAGAAGTATAACTCAGAATTAAACAATTTAAAGATTGAAATTGAATTTAAGGACAATCTAAAAGCAGTCACAGACTCCATTGACGAAATATCAGACATGGTAATTACAAGCAGATCAGGAACACTAACTAACACAAAACATTTTAACGAGTCAAGAAATTATAGAAAATAAAATCACACTTGAAAAACTAGAAAGATTAAAGATAAATTAAGCTAAATATAAAGAAAATATTTTAATTATATTATCAATCCCAGAATATACGAAAGAAAAGTATAATAAATATTACATTCAAAACTTTCCAATAAAAAATAAAATATTATATTTAGAAACAAATGACGTAATAAAAGTAAATAATATGTACTATGTTTCACTTAACGAGAGAAATCAAAAACTTAGAAACATTTGAAAATAAATGTATTCAAAGTATTTTAGAAAATAAGATTATAAATTGTAAACCTATTAACTTTTATAAGAAAAATGAGATAATTGAAAAAGATCAATTATTAATAATAAAAAATCTAGAGAAAACTATTGTAACAATTTAAACTATACCTTAGAAATTATGTAAAAGAAATGGAAAACTGTAAATAATAGAGTTTTTAATAAAATGAAACAAATAAAAAAATATAACCATTAAAAAAACATAAGTACTCGGAAGAGTAACTAAAAGAAATAAATTATGAATCAATAGAAAACTTAAAAGAAATAACTGAAGTAAAAGAAGAAAAGAAAACGCTATATTTCATGCATGGTGTGGTTGTCTCCGGTTGTGGTATATTAATTTATAAAAACATAAAAACAAATATAAAAACAAAATAATTAAAATTTTAAATTTTTATTTATTATTTTAAAAACAATAATTTTCACAACTTATTATATGATCATGATTGTGCGACGCGTTTCGGATCTTCTTTCATCCATCATCGGGCGCAGTCATACGTACGCCCGCGCCCGATGATGGATGAAAGAAGATCCGAAACGCGTCGCACAATCATGATCATATAATAAGTTGTGAAAATTATTGTTTTTAAAATAATAAATAAAAATTTAAAATTTTAATTATTTTGTTTTTATATTTGCTATATTTCAGCTTTTCAACAATCATATTTATTATTATCATTATTTCGATTATAATTTGTATTAAAATCAAGAAAAATAATAATAATACTATTGTAAACTTGCCATCGGTCGCTTTTCAACCGATAGAAGTCTCTAAATGTGCTTGAACTTATTCTGTAAAAATAGAAAAAATGTATTCTTAAATAATTTGATATAAAAGAGTTTATTTTATTTTATTTAATAATTTAAAATTATTTTTCACAACATTAATTTTTATAAACTTGTAAAAGCGACGCGTTTCGATTTCTATAAAACCATCTTCGGGCTTCAATTTGACTTTTTTCACGGTGTTGTATTGCCAAGAGTTCTTATGATTGCCGTTTATGAATGTTGTTGGGTATTGTGGGTGAGGTATAATTATCTGCTTAGGTGTTGAATTGCTGTGTTGTATAGTGTATTCGTTTTTATAGTTAATTTGTCGTTTAGTATTTTGTCTTGTTCAGTCTTATAAGCTCTGTAAATTTCGTACTCTTCTAATGCGTCTAATTTTGTCCCTTTTTTACATATATGTAATGGTTTAAGATTTGTCTCGAAGTCAGTGTAATTGTGGTTATGGTCCATTAGATGCTGTGCGTATGTTGATTTTGTATTCTGCTTTGGTCTATGTTCTAAAAATCTGTCATAAAAAGTTCTGCCTGTCTGTCCAATGTAGTAGCTGTCGCAATTATCTCCATTTTATTTTGTAGACTTGATATCGTTTATTGGTTTATGATGTAAAATTTTTTGTATGTTATTTGTTGTTTTAAATGAAATATTTATGTTTATTTTTCGAAATTCGTTTAGTAGGATATTTGGTAGTAAATTCGTGTAGTCTATTGATATGTGTTTTTTATTGTCTGTTGTGGTATTTTCTTTTGTTTTTTTGTTTTTTATTTTCTTTTTCTTTTTGGATATAAGTTTGTCTATTATTTCTGATGTGTATCCGTTTGTTGTTGCTATTTGTTTAATTATGTTGACTTCGTCTTCATAATCTTTTTTGGACAGTGGTATATTTATTAGGCGATTGATGAATGCATGGTATGCTGCCATTTTTTGTGATTGTGGGTGATGTGAATCTTTATGTATTGTTACATCCGTTGTTGTTGGTTTTCTATATATTTTGTAATTTAGTTTATTGTTGTTTTTGTAAATTGTTAAGTCTAAGAAAGTGATTGATTTGTTGGTTTCTATTTCAGCGGTGAATTGGATGTTTTTGTTTATGTTGTTCATGTATTTCTTTAGGATGTCGATTTGTCTTTGTGTTCCGTCAAATATAACGAAAGTATCGTCAACATATCTTGCGTAAAATATAATTTTTTGATATAGTGTGTTTATGTTAGATAGTATGTATTTATTTTCGTAATCATTAAGATATATGTCTGCCATCAGGCCGCTTAATGGAGATCCCATTGCAAGTCCTTCGTCTTGTATGTAATACTTGTTGTTAAATGTGAAGTAATTTTGTTTGAGTGTTATTTGTAAAATTATTATGATTTCGTCTATTTGTTGTTGGTTTAATTTAGCTGTTGTTTTCAAGTTCTCTTTTAATATGTTAATTGTTTCGTTGATTGGTATGTTGGTGTACATATTTGTGACGTCGAACGAAATTAATTTAAACTGTGGTAGTATGTTGATGTTTTTGGTTTTGTCTATAAACTCCGTATAGTTTTTAATGCTTTTGTTGTTTTTTAATATGATGTTGTTTTTAATAATTTTTTGTAGTTCTTTGGCAATTTTATAGCATGGTGCAGTTTTGTAATTAATTAATGGTCTTATTGGTGTTCCTGTTTTATGAATTTTAGGTAGTCCTGTGAAGATTGGTGCTTGTGCTTTTGGTTGTTTGAGTTTTATTTTATTAATGTTTATAAAAATGTGTTTACATTCGTTTATTGCTTTGTTTATTTCTTTAACGTATGATTTTGTGGGGTCAATTTGAATGTTCTTTATGTTGTTGTTATTGAAAAATGTTATAGTTTTGTTTATATATTCTTGTTGGTCGATAAGTACGATGGTATTTCCTTTGTCAGCTTTAGTTATTATTGCATTATTGTTGGTTATTTTTTGTTTTATGTTTTTTAAATTAATTATGTCTTTTTTGTATTTTGTCTGTAGTTTATGTTTTGTGTTGTTATTTTTTAGGATATGTTTGAGTTTTTTGTTGACTGAAATTCTTGTTTCATTTTGTATTTCTTGTGATGTTATTGTTTTTATGGCAGATTCCGCATTTATTACTTCTTGTGTAATGTTATTGTTGTTAAAAGATGGTATATTATATTTGAGTCCTTTGTTAAGTGTTGCGATTTCTGTCTCTGTGAGCTGTATGTTTGTGTTGTTAACTATTCTTGGGTAGAATTTGTGGGTATTTATTGGTTTTTTTGGTGTCTGTACTTTCTTGGTTAGTTTTTTTATTTTTGTTTGTTGTTTATTAGTTATTTCTTTGGCTATTTTTTTAATTTGTTGATTTATTTTATTTGTGTGATATTCAGCTGTGATGAAATGTAATTCATTGTATAATTGTAGATGTGATTCGTATAATATATTGTTTAATGTATTTTTTTTGCTGTATAAGTATTTGATTTCTTCTTTTATTCGTTATCTTTGAGCTATTTTTTGAGTTTTGATGGCGGCTGGTGTAGTAGATGATGTTTTCATTTGGGCATATTTCGGTATTATCTGTTTTTTAAGGCACTGTTTGTTGAATTTGATGTTGAGGTTGGCTTATATCCAAAAAGAAAAAGAAAATAAAAAACAAAAAAACAAAAGAAAATACCACAACAGACAATAAAAAATACATATCAATAGACTACACGAATTTACTACCAAATATCCTACTAAACGAATTTCGAAAAATAAACATAAATATTTCATTTAAAACAACAAATAACATACAAAAAATTTTACATCATAAACCAATAAACGATATTAAAACATCAAGTGGAGTCTACAAAATAAAATGTGATAATTGCGACAGCTACTACATTGGACAGACAGGCAGAACTTTTTATGACAGATTTTTAGAACATAGACCAAAGCAGAATACAAAATCAACATACGCACAGCATCTAATGGACCATAACCACAATTACACTGACTTCGAGACAAATCTTAAACCATTACATATATGTAAAAAAGGGACAAAATTAGACGCATTAGAAGAGTACGAAATTTACAGAGCTTATAAGACTGAACAAGACAAAATACTAAACGACAAATTAACTATAAAAACGAATACACTATACAACACAGCAATTCAACACCTAAGCAGATAATTATACCTCACCCACAATACCCAACAACATTCATAAACGGCAATCATAAGAACTCTTGGCAATAGGTACAACACCGTGAAAAAAGTCAAATTGAAGCCCGAAGATGGTTTTATAGAAACCGAAACGCGTCGCTTTTACAAGTTTATAAAAATTAATGTTGTGAAAAATAATTTTAAATTATTAAATAAAATAAAATAAACTCTTTTATATCAAATTATTTAAGAATACATTTTTTCTATTTTTACATATACACACGCAACATGGAGACTAGACCACAAAGAAATAACATAGCTGATGAAGCACAATTAGTCTACAAATACAAAAATTAAATTGACTAAAGCCAACCTCAACATCAAATTCAACAAACAGTGCCTTAAAAAACAGATAATACCGAAATATGCCCAAATGAAAACATCATCTACTACACCAGCCGCCATCAAAACTCAAAAAATAGCTCAAAGATTACGAATAAAAGAAGAAATCAAATACTTATACAGCAAAAAAAATACATTAAACAATATATTATACGAATCACATCTACAATTATACAATGAATTACATTTCATCACAGCTGAATATCACACAAATAAAATAAATCAACAAATTAAAAAAATAGCCAAAGAAATAACTAATAAACAACAAACAAAAATAAAAAAACTAACCAAGAAAGTACAGACACCAAAAAAAACAATAAATACCCACAAATTCTACCCAAGAATAGTTAACAACACAAACATACAGCTCACAGAGACAGAAATCGCAACACTTAACAAAGGACTCAAATATAATATACCATCTTTTAACAACAATAACATTACACAAGAAGTAATAAATGCGGAATCTGCCATAAAAACAATAACATCACAAGAAATACAAAATGAAACAAGAATTTCAGTCAACAAAAAACTCAAACATATCCTAAAAAATAACAAAACAAAACATAAACTACAGACAAAATACAAAAAAGACATAATTAATTTAAAAAACATAAAACAAAAAATAACCAACAATAATGCAATAATAACTAAAGCTGACAAAGGAAATAACATCGTACTTATCGACCAACAAGAATATATAGACAAAACTATAACATTTTTCAATAACAACAACATAAAGAACATTCAAATTGACCCCACAAAATCATACGTTAAAGAAATAAACAAAGCAATAAACGAATGTAAACACATTTTTATAAACATTAATAAAATAAAACTCAAACAACCAAAAGCACAAGCACCAATCTTCACAGGACTACCTAAAATTCATAAAACAGGAACACCAATAAGACCATTAATTAATTACAAAACTGCACCATGCTATAAAATTGCCAAAGAACTACAAAAAATTATTAAAAACAACATCATATTAAAAAACAACAAAAGCATTAAAAACTATACGGAGTTTATAGACAAAACCAAAAACATCAACATACTACCACAGTTTAAATTAATTTCATTCGACGTCACAAATATGTACACCAACATACCAATCAACGAAACAATTAACATATTAAAAGAGAACTTGAAAACAACAGCTAAATTAAACCAACAACAAATAGACGAAATCATAATAATTTTACAAATAACACTCAAACAAAATTACTTCACATTTAACAACAAGTATTACATACAAGACGAAGGACTTGCAATGGGATCTCCATTAAGCGGCCTGATGGCAGACATATATCTTAATGATTACGAAAATAAATACATACTATCTAACATAAACACACTATATCAAAAAATTATATTTTACGCAAGATATGTTGACGATACTTTCGTTATATTTGACGGAACACAAAGACAAATCGACATCCTAAAGAAATACATGAACAACATAAACAAAAACATCCAATTCACCGCTGAAATAGAAACCAACAAATCAATCACTTTCTTAGACTTAACAATTTACAAAAACAACAATAAACTAAATTACAAAATATATAGAAAACCAACAACAACGGATGTAACAATACATAAAGATTCACATCACCCACAATCACAAAAAATGGCAGCATACCATGCATACATCAATCGCCTAATAAATATACCACTGTCCAAAAAAGATTATGAAGACGAAGTCAACATAATTAAACAAATAGCAACAACAAACGGATACACATCAGAAATAATAGACAAACTTATATCCAAAAAGAAAAAGAAAATAAAAAACAAAAAAACAAAAAAAAAAAGAAAATACCACAACAGACAATAAAAAATACATATCAATAGACTACACGAATTTACTACCAAATATCCTACTAAACGAATTTCGAAAAATAAACATAAATATTTCATTTAAAACAACAAATAACATACAAAAAATTTTACATCATAAACCAATAAACGATATCAAAACATCAAGTGGAGTCTACAAAATAAAATGTGATAATTGCGACAGCTACTACATTGGACAGACAGGCAGAACTTTTTATGACAGATTTTTAGAACATAGACCAAAGCAGAATACAAAATCAACATACGCACAGCATCTAATGGACCATAACCACAATTACACTGACTTCGAGACAAATCTTAAACCATTACATATATGTAAAAAAGGGACAAAATTAGACGCATTAGAAGAGTACGAAATTTACAGAGCTTATAAGACTGAACAAGACAAAATACTAAACGACAAATTAACTATAAAAACGAATACACTATACAACACAGCAATTCAACACCTAAGCAGATAATTATACCTCACCCACAATACCCAACAACATTCATAAACGGCAATCATAAGAACTCTTGGCAATACAACACCGTGAAAAAAGTCAAATTGAAGCCCGAAGATGGTTTTATAGAAACTGAAACGCGTCGCTTTTACAAGTTTATAAAAATTAATGTTGTGAAAAATAATTTTAAATTATTAAATAAAATAAAATAAACTCTTTTATATCAAATTATTTAAGAATACATTTTTTCTATTTTTACATATACACACGCAACATGGAGACTAGACCACAAAGAAATGAACTTATTCGGTTGTGTTTTCTTCTTTTTCTTTTTCATCATGTCTAACAAAGTAAACCTAAAGTGCGCTAAATGTCTAAATACCTTGCTTGATGAGGGAATTAAGTGCGGTTTATTTTGTGGAAGATCTTTTCATAGGATCTGTACCGGAGTTTCTGATAATTTGTTTAAAGAAATTAATAAAATTAATTCAAATCTTTCATTCCATTGTTCTGAGTGCGCCAAATACCCAGTTAGAGAACTATTTACTAAAGTAAATGACTTAGTCTCTGTGGTAGATGTTCTCACAAAAAAAATGTGCTATTACTATTAAACAGCAAGCCTGCAAAAACCAACAACAACTCCGTTTCTAATGCAAACGAATCGTGCAATAACACCTTTAACCAACACCATGATTCCTCCTTACCCTTACCCGGTGCTTTGCCTAACTTAAGAAACAAAAACTATGCCAGTTTGGTGACAACTCAATTTTTATCTGATATAAACAACAATACTAATAATGGTTTACCTAAAAAATGAAAATGTGAATGTACTAAATTTGCCTAACAATCGAGGTCACAGTGCAGTAATCGTCGGTGTTGACAACCTGCCCGATGATATGAACGTTGTATCGCCAATAAAATGGTTACATATTTCTAAATTCTTAATATCAACTTCTGAACAAACAATTATAAACTATGTGTCTAATAAACTGAATATTCCTTTAGCTGAGGTTCAGTGCTATAATCTCTTAAAAAAAGATTCTGATATAACCAAACTTAAATTCATTAATTCCAAAGTCGGTATACCAGCGGAGAAACTAACTGATGCAACCAATGTAAATAATTGGCCTGTAAATTTATATGTGAAAAACTTTAAATTTTTTTAAAAAAACAAAAACTCTACAACAACAATTTAACATCTACATCACCTTCAATAATTCATACTCAAACTGACAATGCTCTGCACTCTCAACTACAATGCACTAACAATAACAACTCAGAGATCTGTATATAACGGGTGATTTTTTAAGAGGTTTAGAACTTTTTTTTAAAAAAAAACACAAAAAATTCGAAAAAATGAATGAAATATTTATTTGAATCGATAGTTTGAACCTTGCAATTTAATGTTTAAAGATAATTTCATGCAAATGTTGACCGCGGCTGCGTCTCAGGTAGCCCATCCGCTGAGTCCAATTTTGGCATACTCTTTCACACATATAAGCCGGTATCTCACGAATGAATGCATGGATGTTGGCTTCCAGTGCGTCAATCGAAGCGGGCTTGTCCCTATAGACATTAGCCTTGACATACCCCCACAAAAAATAATCTAATGGTCTCAAATCGCACGATCTAGGCGGCCAATTGACCGGCCCGAAACGTGAAATTAACTGTTCACCAAACTCGCCTCGCAATTGCGCCATTGTTTCGCGTGCTGTGTGGCATGTGGCACAGTCTTGTTGAAACCACATATCATGCAAGTCAAGAACTTCCATTTCGGGCAAAAAAAAGTTTGTTATCATCGCTCAGTAGCGTTCACCATTGACAGTAACGCTGCGATTCGCATCATCTTTGAAGAAATAGGCCCAATAATGCCGCCGGCCCATAAACCGCACCAAACAGTGGCTTTTTCGGGATGCATTGGTAGCTGTTGCAATGCTTCTGGCTGATCTTCACTCCAAATGCGGCAATTTTGCTTATTTACGTACCCATTCAACCAAAAATGAGCCTCATCGCTGAACACAAGCAGCGCGCGATGAACATTTCGAACCGAGCACGAATTTTGATAGTAAAATTCAATAATTTGCAAGCGTTGTTCATTTGTAAGACGATCCATGGTTAAATTGCAAACCAAACTGAAGCTGTTTGACAGTGAAACAAGGTACTAAACACACGTCAGCTGTCAAAACCAGTGTTGCCAAAACCAAAGCAGCTTAAAAATCACCCATTATTATCAAAACATGAACGGTTTTTCTTCTAAGCTGATATGATATTTTTCAGTATGATATTTTTCTATTTACTGAAACTTGGCTATATGATGGCATATTTTCTGAAGAGTTTTTTGATACATTTTTGTTCTCCGTTTTTCGTCATGATCCCATTGATATTAACAAATCAAGAGGAGGGGGTGTTTTGATTGCTGCAAAGCGCATTCTTGGAGCTGTTGCAGTTGACATTGATGTTGTTGTTGCTGATAATTTACATATTGATCAACTATGTGTGCGTGTGGATGCTGTTGGCTGTGGTTTCCTGATATTTTTGAGTTATGTTCCACCTAAAAGCTCATTAATTATTTATGAAAAACATTTGTCAAATATTGATAGGGTTGCCTCCATGCCAGAATATATAAATCATAAATTTTGTGTAGTTGGTGATTTTAATTGCGGTGATATAATTTGGTCATCGCAGATATAAATAGTTTTATTACATTTTCTCTTCCTTCGGATATTGATGTTTTATTAATTGATTGCTTGTTATCGAATAACCTTATTCAAATAAATAATGTTGCTAATTCGCTTGGAAGATTTTTAGATTTAGTTTATATTTCTGAAGATTTGCAATTTTCTGTCATGGAGAATTGCCCTTTACTTTCGAATTCTGTTCACCATAAATCTACTGATATTTGTTTTAAAAACTACAATTATGATAATTTTTCCAAATTTAATAAATCCAAAAATGTTTATAAATTTAATTCTTATAATTTATCTTTGATGAATAATTGTTTTAATAATATTAATTGGTCAAATGAGTTTCTGGATAAAAATATATCTGAAAAGTTCCAATGTTTTAAATCTTTATTTAACAATGTTTTAAATGATTGTGTACCTATGTGTAGTGGGAAGGTTGGCTCTCATCCGATTTGGTATAATAAAAGAATACTTAATTTGAAAAATGCTAAAAATGCATCGTTTAAAAAATATAAAGAAAAACCTTCCGATGTTTCTTATGCAGTTTTTTCTCGTCTCAGGAAAGAGTTTGTTTTTCTTTCAAAATTTCTTTATTCAAATTACATTCACTCTGTTGAAAGTAATCTCAAGCATAGTCCAACATCTTTTTGGAAATTTATAAATACTAAACGAAATAGTACTGGTTTTCCAACAACTATGTTTTTTGGAATTAATAAAACTAGTGATCCGAAAATGATAGTAGATTTCTTTGGACAGTTTTTTTAAAGTATTTATAATTCTTCTACATAATCAACAATAAATTATCAGTACAATAATTCTTTGCCATCTGTGTTTGATTGTTCTAGTATATGCTTTGACTTAAGTGATGTTGAAGATGCTTTGTTTAAACTTAAACCTAGGAAAACTGCAGATATATTAGGTTTTTTCCCTATTGTTTTTCGTCATTGTGCAAGATCGCTTTCCGTTCCATTATTGCAACTTTTTAATGAATCTATTTCCAATGGTATTTTTCTGGAGGAATGGAAAGTCTCTATTATTGATCCGATTTTTAAATCAGGTTCAAAAAGCTTTGTATCGAACTATAGACCAATAACTAAACTACCTGTTGTTCCAAAGCTTTTAGATAGTCTTGTTCAAAATAAATTTAAATCTATTGTAACGATTTAATAATTACCCAACTACTTTTTGAAACAAAAGGGAAATCCTCTAACTGTTCCCAGCGCCATCTGTTTGAGAAGCTAGACACCATAGAATATCGGTTCCAGTCAACGATTGGAAAGGAAATTTCTAGAAGGCGATGCTCGAATATTCCAGTTTGTACTAGTTTAGACTAGAACCATTTAATTCCCTATATAAGGGGATGTTTTCAAGCGAGTGGACACAGTTTAATTTTGAATGTGATAGCGTAAAAGTAAGCAGTAAAAGTGTATCCGGGAGTGAATGTTAGATTGCATACTATTGAGATTGAAGAATAATAAAAACGATTTGAACTGAAATAAAGTGTGTTTATTCTGAATAATAAATACGTGGAAGTCATTATTTAAAGGAAATAAGTTTTATTATCGAACCTAGGTAGAACATTACATTGGTGTCAGAAAAGTGGAATAAAACTTATTTCATCTGTGCATTCAGATATTTATGGTGAAAAGTGTTTGAAAAATAATAATAAAAACAGTGATAGTGTTTTTGCTATTATTACGAAGTGTTTTGTGCAAAAAAAAAAAAAAAAGAAACAATGGGTAAGATAGTGAATGAATTGAATTGTGTTGAACTAAAAGCAGAACTGAACAAAAGAGGCCTTCCTACTGCTGGAACGAAAATTGACCTCATTATTCGTCTGCAAGAAGAGTTAAGACAACACGGAGAAAACCCAGACACGTTTCTCTTTGAGATTGAAATGGCCGAAGAACAAGTAAGTCCTAGCTTAGACATGAGTAATATGATGACTATGTTGCTTGCTCAGTTTGAAGAGCAAAGAAAAGAGCAAAAGAATGGACAACAGAATCTTCTCGAAAGATTTGATGAACAGAAAAACCTTATCGAAAGTAAGCTAGATGCATTTGAAAATAAATTTGGTACTCTTAACGAACGTGTTGAGGGTGTTGAAAAACAATTTTCTAAAGTAGACGCAATGCTCGAGAAAGTTCAAGAAGTTCAAGAAAAGTTTGAAAACAAAATTCAGAACATTGCTAATGAATTAAATGATGTAAGAAAAATGAAGGTTCGAGAAAGTTCTGGCGACTTTCCAAAGCGAAAGGAAATGCATCCACCAACCTTTGATGGACAAACTTCTTGGTCGATTTACAAGAAGCAGTTTGAGGCAGCCGCAGCTACAAATGGCTGGGATGACGAAGACAAATATATAGCTCTGACGCTTGCCCTTAGAGGATCTGCTGCTGAACTATTGCAAACCATACCAGCAGACAAGAATGGCAACTTCAGTGCTCTTGTTCAGGCTATCGACAAACGTTTTGGAGATGGCCATATGCAAGAAGTCTTCCGCGTCCAACTCAATACTAGAGTTCAGAAAAGAGGAGAGAGTCTGCAGCAATTGCAAGCAGATATCGAAAGGCTTGCCCATTTGGCATATCCAACTGCAGGAGACGAAATTACAAGTCAATTAGCAACAGAAGCCTTTGTCCGTGCTGTATCCGACATCAACCTACAGCGAGCAATTCGAACTGCTGGAAAACGGACGCTTCCGGAGGCATTAGCATTCGCTTTGACTATGGAAGCAGCAGAACAGGCTTCCCAAGGAGTTCATCGAGTAAGAGAAGTGGAAGTTGAAGAATGCTCATGTCAAAGAGTTGCATTCCAAAGAAACCAGAGAGATGGACCTGCTCGTTGCTGGAACTGTAACAAGACCGGACACCTCCAGCGCCAGTGCAGACTGCCACCGAGAAGAGCTGCATGTCAACATTGTGGAAGCAGAAATAATACTCCAGAACAAAGAAGCAATAACACCAATACTCCTGATCGACTTGTTTCCCAGTCGGGAAACGAGTAAGAACCGACTTCGAGGGGCAGAAGCTGGTTTCTGGTATCAATGGCCCCAGAACCACCATCCAAGTCTCACAGACTAAACGAGACAACAAAAGTCTGAAAGTGGAGGCAACTTAAAACAACAAGAAACACGTGGCTACAATTGACACCGGTGCGACAGCCTCTATTCTACGAAGGGACTTGGTCAAGATGACATGGCTACATAACACCAATAGCTATCGTCTGAAAACGGCAACAGGAGAAGCAGCAAAAGTGTACGGAGAAGTTCGTTTTCCGATCCGTTTGGCAGAGCTGGAGTTTACACATGTGTTTCTGGTAGCAGACATATGTGATGAATGCATCATCGGAATTGACTTCATGAAAGAACATGGAGTACTCCTGGATATCGGTAAGCAAGTTCTTAAGTACAAAATTGTAGAGATTCCAATGGTTTATGGTGATGAAAAATCGCCATCTCTAAGAACTGTCATCAAAGAAGACATAAGCTTGCCTCCTTCTTCAGAAATGTTCGTTTGGACAAAAATAAAGGGTGATTTGGGTAGTCATCGGTACCTCATGGTGGAACCAGCCACTGAGCAATATTCCCAAAACATTATCGTAGGGAAAACTCTAGTGGCGCCAAAGAACAACATGGTGCCTGTACGGATACTCAACATCAAACCGTACGAAGTTAAGCTCAGGAAAGGAGAAATAGTTGGGCAATGTGAAGCTGTATCTGCGATAACCAAGATCAACGAAGTGGATACACAGAAGTCTGTGAACTCCGAAAAATTAAAATCCGAGATTCTAAAGTCATCCAATCTTAGTCAACATCAGCTTAATGTCGCTAGAAGCCTTCTTCACGAGTATGCTGATATTTTCTCTTCACCCAGTGGGCAATATGGTCGAACACAACTGGTGCAGCATCGAATCGACACAGGAGATGCAAGACCGATTCGTCAACCAGCAAGACGTCTTCCTTTGGCCAAACAAGCCGAAGTTGAAGAGATGATATCCACCATGAAGAAAGATGGGCTAATCGAAAATTCCAAAACCCCTTGGGCATCCCCGGTGGTTCTTGTCAAAAAGAAGGATGGAAGCACTCGATTTTGTGTGGACTACAGAAGGCTTAACGATGTGACAAAGAAAGACAGCTACCCTCTACCCAGAATGGTTTTCAACTTTGGACTTGAAGAGTGGCTATTGGCAGGTAGAAATTCATCCAGAAGATCGAGAAAAGACGGCTTTCTCCACATGAAATGGTCTGTGGGAATTTAAAGTGATGCCGTTTGGACTATGTAACGCTCCGGCAACATTCGAGCGTTTGATGGAATGTGTTCTACATGGACTTACTTGGAAATCTTGCTTAGTTTATTTGGACGATGTCATCGTATATGGCAAAACATTTGAGGAACATTGTGGCAACCTAAAAGCTGTATTCCAGAGACTTCGAGAAGCACACCTAAAGTTGAATCCAGACAAATGTGCGCTTTTTAAGACCGAAGTTAAATACTTGGGACATATCATCTCGTCTCAAGGAGTAAAGACTGATCCTGAGAAAGTTGACACCGTCAAGAATTGGCCAACACCACAGGACAAACATCAACTCCGAAGCTTTCTTGGTTTAGCCACATATTATCGGCGTTTCGTGAAGGATTTTGCTGGAATCGCCAAAAGCTTGCATCAGCTCACTGAAAAAGGGAAGCCGTTCAAATGGTCAGGTGAATGCGAGAAAAGCTTTCAGGAACTGAAGCTGCGCTTATGTAACGCTCCTGTGCTGAAATATCCAACTCCAGGAAAACCTTTTATCATCGACGCTGATACAAGTAACGTTGGAATTGGCGCTGTACTCTCACAAGTCCATGATGGAGAAGAAAAAGTTGTCGCCTACTACTGCAAGGTACTCTCAAAGCCAGAGCGTAATTATTGTGTTACCAGAAGAGAACTTCTTGCTCTGGTTTTGGCAACAAAGCACTTCCATAAATACATCTATGGACAGAAGTTCCTTCTTCGAACGGACCATGGTGCGCTCAACTGGCTTTTGAACTTCAAAAATCCTGAAGGTCAAGTAGCAAGGTGGATAGAGAGACTACAGACCTACGACTATCAGATTCAACATCGAAGAGGAAAGCTGCATTCAAACGCAGACGCATTATCTCGGCGACCGTGCAAACAAGACTGCAAACATTGCACGCGGCAAGAAGAAAAGGAGGTGATTGCCGTACAACGTATAAGAGCCGATCCCATTTACGGTTGGAGCAATGAAGAACTCAGGGTTGCCCAACAAGAAGACTCGGATATCGAACCCATTCTTGCATGGAAGGAACACCAAGAAAAACCTGAATGGAGTGACATTTCAGACAGAAGCCCTGCTCTCAAAGCTTATTGGGCCCAATGGGACTCACTTCATGTGCAAGAAGGGGTACTAAAGCGTAAATGGGAATCCACAGATGGTAAGTCTTATGTGATGCAGCTTATCGTTCCTCGGTCAAATGTAAATGAGGTTCTGCGAGAGATGCATGATGGAGCTTCTGGAGGTCATTTAGGAGTCAATAAGACGCTGGAAAAGGTACGACAACGGTTCTACTGGCTACATGCAAGAGATGACGTCGAAAAGTGGTTCCGAAAATGTGATACTTGTGCAGCTAGCAACGGGCCAGGTAGAAAGATTCAAAGTAAAATGCATCAATACAATGTAGGCACACCTTTCGAAAGGATTGCAGTAGACGTCGCAGGCCCTTTTCCTGAAATAAATAGCGGAAACCGATATATCCTAGTCGTAATGGATTACTTCAGCAAGTGGCCTGAGGCATACGCCATCCCAAACCAGGAAACCAAAACAGTAGTGGACCAGATTGTCTTCAATTGGGTGAGCAGGTTCGGTGTACCTATGGAACTGCATTCTGACCAAGGGAGGAACTTCGAATCTTACATCTTTCAGGAAGTTTGCACACTCCTTGGCATTAAAAAGACAAGGACAACACCGCTTCATCCGCAATCTGATGGGATGGTTGAACGATTCAACAGGACGCTTAAAGAACATCTGTCTAAGGTCGTCGACGACTATCAACGAGACTGGGACCGACATATTCCATTATTCCTGATGGCTTATCGAAGTGCGGCACATAGCTCAACAGGACATACACCATCGGAGATCCTGTTCGGAACAACAATACGGCTTCCAAGTGAAGTGAAATTTGGATGCCGCACAATTGAGCCGCAAAGAACAGAGGAATATGTGGATAACCTTAAAGAAAGACTTGATGACATTCACCAAAGAACAAGGACAAACATAAAAACATGCAGTGACCGGATGAAAACACGATATGACGCACGAGCAACATCGACAGGATTTCAAGAAGGAGACCTTGTGTGGTTTTATAATCCCCATCGACAAAAGGGGCTGTCACCAAAACTTCAACAAAACTGGGAAGGCCCTTACACTGTTGTGAAAAGAATTAATGATGTGGTTTACCGTATACGGAGAGGGGTGAGAGGCAAATTAAAAGTAGTTCATTGTGACCGTTTATATCGTTATAATGGTGAAAGTAGTGATGGAATTGTTCGGGACGATCAATCCTAAGAGGGGGGCAATGTAACGATTTAATAATTACCCAACTACTTTTTGAAACAAAAGGGAAATCCTCTAACTGTTCCCAGCGCCATCTGTTTGAGAAGCTAGACACCATAGAATATCGGTTCCAGTCAACGATTGGAAAGGAAATTTCTAGAAGGCGATGCTCGAATATTCCAGTTTATACTAGTTTAGACTAGAACCATTTAATTCCCTATATAAGGGGATGTTTTCAAGCGAGTGGACACAGTTTAATTTTGAATGTGATAGCGTAAAAGTAAGCAGTAAAAGTGTATCCGGGAGTGAATTTTAGATTGCATACTATTGAGATTGAAGAATAATAAAAACGATTTGAACTGAAATAAAGTGTGTTTATTTTGAATAATAAATACGTGGAAGTCATTATTTAAAGGAAATAAGTTTTATTATCGAACCTAGGTAGAACATTACACTATTATAAAGCAACACGTTAGTAAATATCAACATGGTTTTTGGAAAGGCAGGTCTACTAATTCGAATCTAGTAGAATTCACAAATTTTTGCATTAATACTCTGGACAATCGAAAACAAGTTCATGTGATTTACACCGACTTTATAAAAGCCTTTAGTAGAGTTAATTTGCGTATTCTATTAGAAAAACTTCAAGCTTATGGGTCTCATGGACCTCTACTTCAATGGTTTTTTTCATATTTACTTGGACGAAAACAATATTTAAGGATTGGAGACTTTTTCTCAAAAGAGATTAAAGTAACTTCTGGAGTTCCAGAAGGTAGTCATTTGGGTCCGTTATTGTTTTTACTTTTTATTAATGATCTTCCGAATGTTCTTAAAAATTCCAATTGCCTTATGTATGCGGATGATATTAAGTTCTTTTCACGGATTTCTAATTTAAATGATTGTATTTTGCTTCAGAATGATCTGAATTCTTTTGTTGATTGGTGCAAGTTAAACGATTTGTTATTAAATGTTGACAAGTGTGGTTGTATGGCATACAACAGAACTTTGCTAAATATTACTCCAAACTATTCATTAAATAATTTGTCGATACAAATAGTTGAAGAGTTCAAAGACTTTGGTGTTATTTTTGATTCGAAATTAAAATTTAACTTACATATTAATTTCATTGTATCCAGAGCAAATTCCTTACTTGGCTTCATCAAAAGAAACTCATTAGAGTTTAAAGATCCTTACACGATAAAATCTTTATACTGCAGTATTGTGCGTCCTGTTCTAGAATATAACTGTGTTGTTTGGAACTGTACAACTGAGTTTAATAAAAAGAGAATTGAAAATGTTCAAAAAAAATTTCTCAGATTTGCACTTCGAAATAATTTTTGAAAACGATGTAGAAGGGTTCCGTCATTCTTATTTTTCAAAATGCCTATTACTTGGAATACAGACTCTCGAGGCGAGAAGAAAAATGTATAGTATCATGTTTGTTCGTGATATTTTGACTTCAACTATTGAATGTGAGAGTTTGCTTAACAGCTTGCATCTGTATGCACCATCAATTTCCTTAATAGCCTGACCGCTCCTGGCAATTGATTCTCATCATACGCTATACGGACAGCGTGAACCGATCTCTGCCTGTTGTAATTTATTTAACTTGTTTTATTCAAATTTGGATATATCTATGTCCAGGAACTTATTTAAAAGTCGATTATTAACTTTACTTAATTAGTTTTATATATAATATATATTTATCAACTGAAATTTTACTAGATATATGATTTGAAATCTGTTGAATGTAAATTCGTAGATTGGTAACTTAAATAAATAAATAAATAAAAATGGAGGAGTTTTATCCAATGAACCTCTACATAAAGTAAGTCTGTTCTGAAAACTGAAATATCAATATAACAAAACCTATAAAAACAGAAATAGAAATCAATGTAAACATAAGAAACAATCATGGTTCAATTTTAAATAAACATAAACAATAATCGTGAACATGCAACAACGACATGCTCAAGATTATTCTTATCAAGTACAAACAGACTTCCATGAAGAAATCACGTACGCATACCCACAATACCAGATACGAATTGTAATAAATAAACCAAAGTAGAAAACAGACGCAGATGTCAGATCTTAAATTGACGTGGAACTTATAACAACTAGATTAAGAACTCATATTTGAAAATAAAGAATGAGACTTGCTCTTAGAAACTCATAAAGTTTCTTATTTTAAAAATCAAGTATTAAATTTTATATATATACAATTGGTTTCTGGAAAACGGCTCTAACGATTTTGATGAAATTTCCAGTTTGCTCTAATGCACGAGAAAAAAATATGCACAACTTGATCGCACGAACTTGCTCTTGTGGTGTTTGTTACCCAACATTGAAGATGCATGATGTATATATTTAACGAGTAAATATTAAAAGAGTCAAAAGCACTTAAAAATTGATTTTTCGTTTGATTTTTTTTTGTTCATAAAATAATGTTTTTTAAATTTTTTAAATGCATATTCTTGAGAAGCATCAGATTGCAAAATTATAACAAACTCGATCAAACCATGGCAAAGATATACGCGAATAACCTAAAAATAAGACCATTTTCTCAAAAAAAACGTTGAAAAGCTAATTCCGTAATGTAAATCTTTTGAGAAAAACCTGAAATACAGTTTTCTTACAATTGACTTGGTTATTACAGGTATGAAGTTTAATCAAAATCGTTATAGCCGTTTTCGAAAAAAATTTGAAGAAACCAACATATTTGTATGGCAGCTACCCGTTCTAGATGTGCTAAAACAAAAATTCGAATTTCCCCTCTAGGGAATCACATAAGAGCAAGTACAAAATAGTTTTAGTACAATCCGCTCATTGCCACGCCCACTTTTATCATATCTTGGTTTCTCGAAAATGGTTTTAACGATAAGAATGAAATTTTCAGATTTTAGTTTTACGAGCAGGGAAATAAAATTGAAAATATCATAACCTAGATCCGCCCACTGCCACGCCCACTTTTATGATTTGTTGGTTTCTCTGAAAAGGCTCCAATGATTTGGATGACATTTTCAGTTTTATTTCGTGAGCGAGGATAAATAAAGAAATTGGTTTTAGTAAAATCAGAACAATAAAAAAGTTCAAAAACAAGATTTAGTAAAAACCGGCCATTACAAAGCCCAATTTTACTTATTTCTTGGTTTATCGTTAACGGCAGTGGCGTAGCGTGGGTTAGGGCCGCCCGAGGCAGACCCAATTTTTGCAGCCCCTAGTAATTTTTTTTCACGCACCAACAACAAAAATAACTACGAGCTAACTTTGTTATAATGGGGTTCAGATTTAAAAAAAAAAACCTTTGTCTACGATTTCAACCAGTTCACATATTATATACAAAATCATAATGTCGTCAACTTTTGTTCCTACTAATTTCTAGCAAGCATTTAAAATTTTCCGATATTGGCAGCTTTCCAATTTCTCAATCTCCAAGCGGATAAAAATGACTTACCTCAGGATATCAAATAAACAACGGTTAATTAACAGGGTTCAATTATTTTTTGTTATTCATTTTACATTTAATTATTTTTTTTAAGCTTTTGATAACTTACATAATAGATGTGCATAAACTGTTTGTAAATTTGTTTATACTTGAACTATTTGCTTTTTTTTTTTGAAAACATGGAACCATATGGTGTTTTTGTATTGATGGTTTCTTTTTCAGAGTATAATTATATGTGCATACCTTCTTTAATTTTTTAAAATAATTATATTAAATTAATTATTAAAATTACTTGAATAATTCTCAAGTAGCACACTGGTGTATAATTTGGTGTAAATTCATCAATTTTGGTGCAAAATTGAGATTTTAATATTTTGGTGTATTTCTCAAAATATACCGTATACAAATTACACTATTGTCTTTCTGTGCAAAATTTCATCATTTCTTTAAAAATTCGGTGCAAAAAATAAACACATTTTCAGCACTTTTTATTTATAATATAGGTATCATTAATGGTGTATAAAATTATTCGATTTTGAAACCAACCAACATGACATATTTTTTACACTATATATTGTAGAAAAAATACACTATTTGTAATGGGCAACTATATTTCGGTGTAGGATTTAAATCCTGTGAAAAATTTAATACAGTCGGTGAATATTTTGCACAGCTGTTAGACAAATAAATGTACCGAAAACAGAATAGTGTAAATATTATCTACAGTTGTAAGTTTTTCTTCTTGTTCTTTTAAATTGGTGCATTTTTTGTAAGTGTATATTTTGGACGACGCACGGCCATATTCTTCAAGGACTATTATGTAAAAATGGTATTCGGCTGCCCGCCATATTTAGAATGAAGACAATGATTAACTATTTTAGTATTTATATAACGACTTAATTATGCTGCATTTTTGGTATTTTCAGCTCGTTTTTAGCAGCAGGTATCTAAAAAAAATAAAAAACATCCAAAAAATTATAAATTTCGAAAAATTAATTTTTACGTTGCGTAAATCTTCGAAATCTTTAATTCATTAAAATCAATCGACAGAATGTGCTTCGTTTTTAATTTAGGCACTCAGATTCATAATTATTCATGATTTTCTTGCGTCCGTATTATGAGATGAATACTTAGAATCATAAACCAAAATTGAAGAAACTAGCAGTTACATTTTCGATCAGAAAATAAACAACGGTGTAAATAAATTCACCAAACTATAAAATTGTTTCCGATTGAAATAATAACATAGTTTACACGTCTGGAGTATATTATATTTTAGAAACCAGAACAATTTTTATACCACTAGCACAATGTTTGTACCGAAAATCAGTACATAATTTTTGTAAAGCCAGTGCAAATCATCTACACTGAATCGAAATTAAATGTCCAAAAACTGCATTGAAAAGTGGCATATTTTGACTTCTCGATTATCGTAGTGTTAGTTTTGATTATAACCTCGAATTTTTTTTCTACACGAAACCAATACTTGTCCTATAAAGCAAGTAAAAATTAAAAAAAATATTTTTAGTCAAATACGCCCACTGCCACGATCACTTTTTTATTTCATATTTTCTCGGAAATTCCTCTATTTCTTGGAGATGACCAAAATGATTTGGACGAAATTCTCAGAGTTTGTTCTTTTGTGCAAGAGAAAAATTAAAAAAAATATGCACGACTTGATCGCACGAACTTGCTCTTGTGGTTAAATACTGTATGTAACCCAACATTGAAGATGCATGATGTATATATTTAACGAGTAAATATTAAAAGAGTCAAAAGCGTTTGATTTTTTTTTGTTTATAAAATAATGTTTTTAAAAATTTTTAAACGCATTATTATTTAAATTATTGAGAAGCATCAGATTGCAAAATTATAACAAACTTGATTTAACCATGGCAAAGATATACGCGAATAACCCAAAAATAAGACCATTTTCTCAAAAAACACGTTGAATACCTAATTCCGTAATGTGAAGTTTTTGAGAAAAACCTGAAATGCAGTTTTCTTACAATTGACTTGGTTATTACAGGTACGAAGTTTAATCAAAATCGTTATAGCCGTTTTCGAGAAAATTTGAAGAAACCAAAATATTTGTATGGCAGCTACCCGTTCTAGATGTGCTAAAACAAAAATTCGAATTTCCTCTCTAGGGAATCACATAAGAGCAAGTACAAAATGGTTTCAGTACAATCCGCTCTTTGCCACGCCCACTTTTATCATATCTTGGTTTCTCGAAAATGGTTTTAACGATTAGAATGAAATTTTCAGAATTTAGTTTTAGGAGCAGGGAAATAAATTTAAAAATATCATAATCTAGATCCGCCCACTGCCACGCCCACTTTTCTTATTACTTATTTTATTTTGGAAACGACTTAACGATTTTAATGAAATTTTCAAAGTTTCTTTTTATGAACGAGAACAAAATTAAAATTCAATTTAATCCGCCCATTGCCACGCCCACCTTAATGATTTGTTGGTTTCTCTGAGACGGTTGATTTGGATGACATTTTCAGTTTTATTCCGTGAGCGAGGATAAATAAAGAAATTGGTTTTAGTAAAATCAGAACGATAAAGATATAGTAAAAACCAGCTACTACAACGCCCAATTTTACTTATTTCTAGGTTTGACGTTAACGGCAGTGGCGTAGGGTGGGTTGGGGCCGACCGGGGCAGACCCAATTTTTGCCGCCCCTAGTAATTTTTTTTCACGCACCAACAAAAAAAACCTAAGAGCTAACTTGGTTATAATGCGGTTCAGATTTAAAAAAAAAACCTTTCACGATTTCAACCAGTTCACATATTATATACAAAATCAAAATGTTGTCAACTTTTGTTCCTACTAATTTCTAGCAAGCATTTAAAATTTTCCGATATTGGCAGCTTTTCAATTTCTCAATCTCCAAGCGGACAAAAACGACTTACCTCAGGATATCAAATAATCAACGTTCATTAACATTAAAACAACAGGGTTCAATTATTTTTTGTTATTCATTTTACATTAAATTATTTTTTTTAAGCTTTGATAACTTACATAATAGATATACATAAACTGTTTGTAACTTTGTTTATAAATACTTGAACTATTTGTTTTTTAAAAAAAAAAATGGAACCATATGGTGTTTTTGTATTGATGGTTTCTTAGTCAGAATATAATTATATTTGCATAACTTCTTTAATTTTTTTAAAATAATTATATTAAATTAATTATGAGAATTACTTGAGTAATTCTCAATTAGCACACTGGTGTATAATTTGGTGTAAATTCATCAATTTTTATGCAAAATTGAGATTTTAATATTTTGGTGTATTTCTCAAAATATACCAGTATACAAATTACACCATTGTCTTTCTGTGCAAAATTTCATCATTTCTTTAAAAATTCGGTGCAAAAAATAAACAGATTTTCAGCACTTTTTATTTATAATATAGGTATCATTAATGGTGTATAAAATTATTCGATTCTGAAACCAACCAACATGACATATTTTTTACACTGCATTTTGTAGAAAAAATACACTATTTGTAATGGGGAACTATATTTCGGTGTAGGATTTAAATCCTGTGGAAATTTAATACACGAAAGAAGTCGGTGAATATTTTGCACAGCTGTTAGACAAATAAATGTACCGAAAACAGAATAGTGCAAACATTATCTACAGTTGTAAATTTTTCTTCTTGTTCTTTTAAATTGGTGCTTTTTTTGTTAGTGCATATTATGGACGACGCACGGCGATATTTTTCAAGGACTATTAGGTAAAAATGATATTCGGCTGCCCGCCATATTAAGAATGAAGACAGTGATTACTATTTTATTATTTATTAATTATGCCGCATTTTTGGTACTTACAGCTCGTTTTTAGCAGCAGGTATCTAAAAAAAATAAAAAACATCCAAAAAATTATAAATTTCGAAAAATTAATTTTTACGTTGCGTAAATCTTCAAAATCTTTAATTCATTAAAATCAATCGACAGAATGTGCTTCCTTTTTAATTTAGGCACTCAGATTCATAATTATTCATGATTTTCTTGCGTCCGTATTATGAGATGAATACTTAGAATCATAAACCAAAATTCAAGAAACTAGCAGTTACATTTTCGATCAGAAAATAAACAACGGTGTAAATAAATTCATCAAACTGTTGATAAAATCGTTTCCGATTGAAATAATAATATAATTTACACGTCTGGAGTATATTATATTTTAGAAACCAGAACAATTTTTATACCACTAGCACAATGTTTATACCGAAAATCGGTACATAATTTTTGTAAAGCCGGTGTAAACTATCTACACTGAATCGAAGTTAAATGTCCAAAAACTGCATTGAAAAGTGGCATATTTTGACTCCTCGATTATCGTAGTGTTAGTTTTGATTATAACCTCGAAATTGCCCAAAAACGAATTAATTAATTAATATTATTATAATGAATTCAGACCAAAATTTAGGCAATTCATTTTGATCTATTTTACTTACATAATTCGTGAAAATTGTGTACAATACAGCACAACTATGAAATTTAAAAAAATCTTGATTTTGCAAGAAATTTTCTCCGTAACATTTGCAAATTTGCGAATTTAGCAAAAACATTTACGGTACAAGGCAGCACAAGTTGAGCACATTACACAACAACTTTTTTTTCGAAGTCCAAAATGGCGATGCTAACTTCACGCTATGGGGCTTCGCAAAATTTAGTATCACCCATAAAAGTTGCAAATATGCAAATTTTTTTTTATCTTTTCGATTCTTAGAACGAAAAATTGTGTACAATACAGCACAACTTTGATATTTAAAAAAATCTTGATTTTGCAAAAAATTTCATCCGTAACACTAGCAAATTTGGGAATTTTGCAAAAATATTTACGGCACAAGGCAGCACAAGTTGAGCACATTACAGCACAACTTTTTTTTTTTGAAAATCCAAAACGGCGATGCTAACTTCACGCTAAAAAACGACTAGCCTCTTAAATCTTAACACTTAGTACAATTTTTTTTTAAATAACGGCACATGACAGCATAAGTTGAGAACATTACAGCACAATTTTTTTTTTTTGAAAATCAAAAAAGGCGATGGTAACTTCACGCACATAAAACCTTCCTATTAAAACAAAGCCTGGCCCTGGGCAAAAATATCCAGTTTAATGATTAAGAATTTTAATCTTTTTGGATATAGTTCACATTGGATTTTTGGCAAAAAAATCATGTCAGTTGAACTGAACTTAAT
Source organism: Leucozona laternaria (assembly GCA_932273885.2). NCBI lineage: Eukaryota > Metazoa > Arthropoda > Insecta > Diptera > Syrphidae > Leucozona > Leucozona laternaria. The sequence goes on from OW026366.1 coordinate 139,743,509, forward strand.
AAAAATTCCGTATTGACAAGGCCCTCACTAGTCAACTGATGAGTCCAAGTGAGATCGCCGGGACTTACCGCCAATTTGTATGGACTAAGGCCGTTACAAGCTATTTTGAATCAATAATTCAACAAGTCCAATTAAATAGTGCTAAGCCTTCTACTTGGCTGATGTATTTCAGTAATATATAAAATTTGGATTATAAAACCTTCCTTTAAAAACAAAGCCTGGCCCTGGGCAAAAATGTCCAGCTTAATGATTAAGAATTTTTATCTTGTTGGATATAGTTCACATTTGGATTTTTGGCAAAAAATTCTTGTAAGTTGAACTGAACTTAATAAAAACTGCGTATTGACAAGTCCCTCACTAGTCAACTGATGAGTCCAAGTGAGATCGCCGGGACGAAACGCCAATTTTTATGGACTAAAAGCCGTTAAAAGCTATTTTGAATAAATTAAAAATATCATAATCTAGATCCGCCCACTGCCACGCCCACTTTTCTTATTACTTAGTTTTTTTCGGAAATAACTTAACGATTTTAATGAAATTTTCAGAGTTTCTTTTTATGAACGAGAACAAAAGTTAAAATTAAGACTTAGTAAAATCGGCCCACTGCCACGCCCACTTTTATGATTTGTTGGTTTCTCTGAAACGGCTCCAACGATTTGTTTGAAATTTTTAGACTTTGTTTCCGTGGCCGAGAAATAATTATGAAATTGTTTTTATCTAAAATCTTGGTTTCTCGGAAACGGCTCTAATGATTTGGTTGGAATGCCAAGAGTTTGTTTCCGTGGGCGAGCAAAAATTATGAAATTGGTTTTATTAATTAGAACGCCCATTCTTATCGTTTATTGTTTTTTTGGAAACGGCTCTAATAATTTGAATGAAAATTTCAGAGTTTGATTTGATGAGCAAGACATGAATTGTGAGTTATATTAATTGTTGATTATTAAAGAAGTTATGATTTATGATGAAATTATTGGTTGTGAATTAAAGTCTAATATATTTTGATTAGAAAAAAATTAAATTATATGATTATGATAGTTTTTTTTAATTTTCTATATATTTTTCCACAATGAGATAATTTCGTGCTTTAGTTTTGGCCAACACTGTATATCTAACAAAAGGAATAAGAACAAAAGTTCATATGTTAGTTAGACCAAAAAGGAATGTGAAGTTCGAATTAAATTTTTGTTCAAGTAAAGAGAGTTTAACACGTACAAAATTCAATAATACCTAGAATTAAATTGTATCAAATCAAAAAACAGTAAATATCGTATTTATTTCTTAAATTAAAAAAGATTTTAATCAAGCTCAAAACGACAATTTGTTGACGAATTTTGAATACAAAATATTAGCCCTAAACTACTTCAAAATGTGTTTATATTGTGTTCCCTGACTTTCCAGTTTAGCGGACACCATGAATTAGCATAACTTTAATGTTAACTGTATCGAAAGCTTTGAAAAGTCAGTATATACCACGTCAACCTGATTTCCACTTTTAATGCAACCAACAGCATAATTTGAAAGTGATATTAGGTTCGTTGAAGTGGATCTTCCGCTAATGGAACCGTGCTGATTTTCATAAATATGCTCTTTAACTTCAAAAGCAATGTTACTTTTTGCAAGTGCCTCGAAAAGTTTGTGAATAACGGATAATTTATAAATACCTCTTTAATTTTTGACATTGCCACGACAACCAGATTTGTGAACAGGCGTTATAAATGATGATTTCCATTCCTTTAGGAATTCACTTTGTTGAAGTGACGTATTAAAAATCAAATACAGAGGAGAAACTAAAGTTTGAGAACACTGTTAGTACGTTTTCAGGAATACCTTTCGGGCCTGGATTTGCACTAGGAAAAATGACACTCAAACTTTTGAGAACTTCATTGCGTTCTAAGTGGAGTGAACCCATATTAATCTTAGAAGTACCTACTAGATTCATGAATAAGAATACTACTTTCAGAACAACTGTCAACTGACTTAAAAAAGTTTGCAAATAGTTCGCAGCTACATTGAGTGTCTGTTGAACAGGTATCATCACAAAACACAGTTTTCAGAAAGCCATTAGTTTTCCTTTTCAAGTTTACAAATCTCCAAAAACATTTACTGTTTATTTTAATATTTGATTCCATTTCTAGAATATAATTTCAATAAAGTTATTTATTAAGGCAGTCAAATCTTTTCCTACAATCATAAAATATGGTTTTGTTTCTATCAGTACTAAAATTTTTGTAATTTTTATAGGCTTTGTTGTGAATGTTTTTTTAGATGAGAAATTTCCTTATTGTACCACGAAGGACTAGACAATGTTTTATTCTCACACGCCGGCACGTACAAAGTAAACCCGTCAATTACAATATTTTTGAAAGTATTATACATTTCTTTTAAATCCATATTACCGAATACATTAACCCAGTCTATACTACCAAAGCAGTTATTAAGAGCACTGAAATCGGCTTTCACAAAGTTAAATTTTCTTAAATTCTGGTTATTCACGGCTGTTCTAATTTGCATTCTAATTCTATATCCTCACGTTTTCGAATTTTCGCTGTTACGAATTCCGTATTCGAAAACGTTTTGCGGATTCGGCAAAACGAACGGATCTACAATCCGCCAAATTGACGTTTTAAATTCGGTTATCTTTTTGTTAGCGGATTACAATTTCGTTTTTGACAGCTCTTGCATACATAACAGCTGATTTCAAAAATGTTTTGTTGATCAAGTAGGTAAAACTTAAAAGTAAATCCGACTGGAAATCAGAACAATCGTTTTCAATCCGCACGGATTCAATTTCCGTTTCCGTTTTCAAATTCGACGAATATCACAACAGCTGCAATTGAAAGATTTTTTATCGAGTTCATAATAATGAATTTCAAGCAAAGTTTCCTTATGATGAATAGATTCATTTAACAATGATGTTGATATTTCACATATTTTTACATCTATTTCAGAAATATTTACAAATACTAGATCTAACAGTTTTCCTAAGGAATTAAATTTATTATTCATCTGAGATATGCTAAAAGAAAACAAAGGAGCAATTAGACAAGATTCATAATCTTTCCTAACATTAAATGGTACAGGAATATTGTCGTCATCACTCTATACCCAACTAATATCACCTAAATTAAAATCTCCTAGAACATTTCGATTATCATTACAAGAGCTTAAAATATAATCTATATTACATATATGCATCGAGTATATATCTACACTACTCTTAGGAGGAACATAACTCCCTATGAATAATATTTCCTTGCTTGGATTGGAGTTTATAGCAACAGCCACACCAATTGTTCTATTAAAATTGTCTCAGATAATCCACATTGAAAGAAAGCCAATTTAACTAATCTATTTTGAAGACATTATCGGACGGCCGGCGCACAGTGGCCCGTTTAGGCAAAAGTGCTTGCGAAATTAATTTTTCGGGTGGTTTTATAACGCAAAACTTTTACATTTTTTGAATTAACAAATGTTTGGAGCTCTAGTAATCGAAAAAATTATTTCATTTGTATGAATGGTTTGGCTTGTAGAGCGAGTCAAAGTTGACAAATTTTTATGGTGAGAAAAAAAAACAATTATTTAAAATTTTTTTTTTAATTTTGAGTGTAAAAACTAGGAAAAAGGTGTAAATAAAACTTTTTTTTGTTATTTTTACTTGATAGATGTGTTAATTTCTATAATCAGAAATGAAAAAAAAAAATTATAAATTTTTTTTAAACTGCTAAATTTAATGTTTTTTGAAACACCCATTTTAGCACGCTTTTTCGACTTTACATTGAGTAGAAAAAAAAGGTTCAAACATAATCAAGCCAAGCTCGACGTATAGTAAATCCCTATATATCTCTTCATATAAAACCAAAAACTCAGCTGCATAGAGCTGAGCTAGAGCGATTTGATTTGATGAAGTCAGTAATTTTTTCTGAGTTTTTTTTTTGTCAGGTGCAGAAAAAAAATCATGAAAAATATTTTTTCTTTGTTTTGCAAGTATGAGTGTTGGTTTGAAATAAAATTGTTTTGTAATTTAGAAGGAAAAAACTACCTGAGTTTTTTAAAACGGTTTTAATTATATTGTCAGGTAGTTTGGTGGATAAGAGTTTTTAACTGGATTAGAATTTCTTTTAATATTTAAATCTTATAGGTAAACAGATTACCTTATTAGGATGTCATAAAATTGAATATTTTTAGTGCAGGTATTTAGTTTTATGGTATGAAAAGATGAAACATTGCGATGAAATTATCATTGAAAACTTGAAAGAGCGATCGAGCAGTTGTATAAGGAAAAATTATTTAAAATGGATGTACCATACAATATTTTGTTTGAACTTTTTGTCAAAGTTGAGAGTCTTGAAGAGTTCTTTTTTGCCGTAATAAGTGAATACCAACTATCCGGTGAAAATTTACCGGAAAATGAAACAAAATTAAAAAGTTTTTATTACAATATTAATAAAAAATGGGTCGCATCCCATAGATCGAGATTAAATTTCATAAACAAAAATGAGGAATGGCTTTCTTCATCTCTCCATATCAAAACCGGACAAACAGAAGTAATGTGTGATCTTCCAACTACATCAAGGCCATCAAGAGGAAGGCCAAGGAAGTCACTCAATGAGTGCGCAACATTCACCAAAAAAAAAGCTAATCAATGCAACAGAGGAGATAAGTACTGAAAATCTCTCTGATGCATTAGTGATAAGATATCATAAAGATCATGAAAAGGCGAAGAGTGATGTGATCAAGGCAATTGCTACTGCAAGTTCACTTTGAGTCAAAAGAGCCAAGGAAAGCATTCCTACTCCACAAAAGGATCCCATAAAATATACTAATGAGAATGCATTAGCTTTGTTTATGGATTTGGGTCTATCAAAAGAAAAGTATAAAATCCTGAGAACTTCGTTGAGGAAACACAATATAGATGTTCTGCCATCCTACAACACAATTACGGTTACCAAAAAAGAAGCAGTTCCAGAAAACAGCGAAATCACGGAAATATCAGCTAAAGTCAAACTTCAAGACATGATGGACCATACTGCAAGGCGGCTTTTAGAAAGCAAAACGGAGGAACAAATAAATGCACTCCCAATAAGTCTGACCTTACAGAGTAAATGGGGCTGCGATGGATCATCTGGCCAAGGTGCATACAAGCAAAAAATTAATACAACAGATGGTGAAACAGACGCAAACATGTTCATGGCATCAGTTGTTCCACTCAGGCTTAATAGTGCAAATTGTGAACATTGGAGGAGTCCTCGCCCATCATCAACTCATTTCTGCCGACCCATAATGTTCCAATATGCTAAGGAAACTAGTGACCTCATAAATACAACAGTCAACGATATAAAAAGGCAAATAGCAGATATTCAACCAACAATATATAAATTTAATGAGGATATAACTATATTTGTGAATCACGAGTTCTTTTTAACTATGATTGACGGAAAAGTTTTAAACGAATTAACTGAAACAAAGTCTATGCGGTCATGTCCGATATGTAAAAGGACCCAAAAAAGCTTCAATAACCAGGATGAATTAAATAACGACGAACATAACTACGAATATGGAATCTCTCCATTGCATGCTAGAATCAGGTGCATGGAATTTATTTTGAAACTGGCTTATACACTTTGACAAGAGGGAGAGGAATTTGATGAATCTATTGGGATCAAAGAGGCAGAAAAGAGAAGAAAACAAGAGATTCAAAGGCGTTTTCACAATGAGCTTAGACTTGATGTAGATAAACCAAAGCAAGGATTTGGAAATAGCAATGATGGAAACACTTCAAGGAGATTTTTTGAACAATCTGAGGCAACCACTCGAATAACGGGAGTCAATGAAGAGGTTATAACCAGGATCAAAATAATACTTACAGCCATATTATTGACTTGTTTCAAAACTAGTTTCATGACAGAACTAGTTTTATAGATGTTTGAAGGTGCTCCAATTGGTATTATTCAAAAGTATTTTGCCACCTAAGACTCGAAAACTTTAATCTAGCTTTGGATAAATCTCTTATTTCATAAAACCGTGTCAATATTGGGACTCCAAACTTCTATAAAACTAGTTTTGCTACTAAACTAGTTTTGAAACATTTCAATAATATGGCTGTTAATGTTTTGAATTGCAGGGAAGAAGTAAATACAGTTAAATTTGGAGAGTACACCAAAAAAACCGCAGAGTTATTGAAACAAAAGTACCCTGAAAAACAACTCACACCTACTCTTCATAAAATTTTGGTTCATAGTCAAAATATCATCGAATACCAATCTCTACCACTTGGAGAATTGTCAGAAGAAGCCCAGGAGTCCAAAAATAAAGACTACAAGAAGTACAGATATCAAAATACGTGCAAAGTTTCAAGAATTCGGCAGAATGAAGACCTATTTAACATGCTAGCAATCTCATACCATCCACTTATTTCTTCCTTAAGGCATGTACGAAACCAAAAAGATCTGAAAGCACAATACTCACCGGAAATGATAAGTTTATTACGCATTACCCTGGACTTAGATGATAGTTTCAAAGAAATTTAATTTTTGTATGTACATTTTTGTTCCTTTTATCTTGTTTCTCTACTTTTTGAATTGTAATCTATCAATAAATACTTTATAAATGTACTCTCTTATAAAAAAAAAATTAAAAAATAATTATTAAAAAAAAAAAAACTGATTTTTACCCCACTCAAATTGGTTTGCTTTCTTTTTTCCCCACTATTTCGCTTAAGTTACACTCAAATTACTTCATAAATTGACTTTCGACTTTTTTAGAATCAAATACCAATTATGTTAACCACCTTAACTAAAACTTCTTATTTCAGCAGCAGATTCTGAAAAACCCTGTAAATATTTTTTCTTAAAATTTTTTATAGCCTTGGAAATTTCCTTCAAGATAAAAAAAAAAAATTGGCGATATCTTTATTCGTTTAAGAGATATGATTTTTGCAACCAAAAAAGTCAATACGGGCCACTGTGCGGCGATCAATATACCACCTCCACGCTCCTAAATGGACACACACACACACAACGATCAGATCGATAGACTGTGTATAATTTGGAATCAAAAAGCTTTGATGACAGTTTCAGTAATAACAATGACGTCATGAGCATGATGCAGCAAACAAATGATCAGTTTTGGTACGAATTCCAATGATGATAATAAATTTTCAGTTGACTTTACTTCAAAAAGCGAGGAGGAAAGTTATCAACAACAACAACGGCAGCAGCAGGAACAATCAGGAACAGCATAATGTATTGTTTTTGCTCAGAATTTTTGAAGGAGAGCATTCAACAAGAAACTCAGACACATCAGTAAAAGCAACAACAGACTAGCAAAAATCAGATTCGTCAGCAACAATATCATCATTCATAGACACGTTGTTGTTAAAAGAAAGTAGGCATGAATTATTATTAATGTCATTAGATGAATTAGCAACAACACTTTGGTCAATGTTGCTTGGACGAGGGCTATAGTTTAAGCAGGTAAGTGTTGGTCGGCCATTTTCGGTGAGCTCTCGTTTTTTGAAAAAAGAACTGAAAGCGACGTACGGTGATACCCACAGGCCAAGCATTAGGGTTCAAAGCAGCATTTAGCAAATTTTCAGGCACTGACTTTTTGAAGTTGATACTTGAGATGCATGGATCTGAAGCGGGGTCTTACCTTTTCTTTTATTCAGTGTTCTTTTTTTTCTGTGCTTTAAAAATGTGCTTAGGTAAAAGGTTCATTTCTATTTTATAAGGTTTTATTATGTTTAATCTTATTCACTAATTTTAACGTTCATAGAGTTTTATTGTTTAAAATGCAAGATTTAGAATAATACAAAATGTAGGTTTATTACTATTCAAAATACTAGAAAAGATTATTGTACAAAATTCGAAATTTAGAAAAGAACTAGTAAAAAGTTGATAGTTAGTTCACTCGACGGCGGTCCCATTCATAGTGTCGAATGTATCCCTCGTCACCCGACTCGAAAGAGAAAAAAATGTCATCGGACCGGAAGTGTGCCTGTGTACAGCTGAGAACAATTAACGTTTTTTGTGTTGAGGAAAAAGAAATGTCATAGGTATTCACAAATTGTGAATTGGAAAAACAAGAAGGCATTGATCTTTGGGTTTGGGATTTGAAGTAATTAAAAATGAAAATGATGACTTGGGAATTTTAAGTGGTTTAGAGTTGAGCAATTTAAGGAAATCAATATAGGAATTATAAGTGGGTCGGATATTGGTCAATCAAAAGGAAATGATGACTGTGGGAATTTGAAGTGGCAATGGGTTGAATTGGAATGGGATAAGGGAAGATGATAAGGTAATGTTATGAAGTACGCGCTTTACAACACCTCCTCCCTTAAGAACGAAACTTGTACCTTGGAGTGGTGCGAGTTTCGGCTTTGCTGTGAGAAGAAGGAATTAGAAGTTAATGAGATAGATTTCATGGGGCTAGACGAGGTTTTGGTATTTGTTCGGTTTCTACTGATGTTACTGAGGTTGGATCATTTTTTACTTCTGGCAATGGTAATGATTTTTGTATTATGTAGAGGTTTCTTTCTCATATTTCGCATTAGCAATATTATTATAAGTATGAATACGGCGAAAAGCATTAAAAGGAGGAACATGATTGGGGTATTTTTATTTTCACTATCGGCATTCGAATATACAAACTGGGAATTTTGTAGGTTATCTATGTTCTTACTGATAGAATTAAGATCATCAATCTGGTTATGTATATTAAAAGACTTTGTTACATAACTGGGATTTTTTTTCAAATTCAATAATTTAATTTATTTACTTTAACGACGACGAATTTTACCACGACCGACGACAATAAGAAAACGCGACTTACAAGGAGGGGTACACAAGGAAGGGAACGAATAACAATCAAAGAATTCCGAATTCGAGTTCGAAGTGTAACAGGCAGCGATAAAAAGTGCTGCCACCACGACTATGCTCAGTGAGGGGTGGGTTCAGTTTTTGTATACTTTAATTAATTATGATTACATAAAAAGATGATTGTAATTAATTAAAACTACTTACAGTGTTGACACAGGGACGTAGCTGAAATTAATAAAAGGGCGCCAGTGATTTTTTTTGTAAAAAAGGAAATCACAAACCTTCGGAACGGAACCTACCGTGAAAGTATTTGAGAATAAAAAAAAACGAATGAGTAATATTTGAAGATATAAAAGTATTTTAATCAGAAACTAAGGTGCTTGGGAAACCTTACGAGTAGGAGTAAAACCCAAGATCTGATGAAACAACGAGAACAAGGAAAAGGTGGACCGTTAACACTCGGTCCCGAAAGAATATAACGATTTTGAAACGGGTCACGAGTTCCGTAATTTTCCGGAATAAAACGCAAATCAAAACCCAAACGGAATTTATGTGAGGATTTTATCTCACACAACAAACGATTAGAAGAAAAAAAACACTATTCACCAATTCAATAATCACTATACTTATCTGGAATTTTCCTCCTTTCTAGTATTTATTTTCCTCGTGATATTTTCACGAACTCCCTTCCACAATTTTCCTCCAATTTTCCAGAATTTTCCTTCAATTCCTGTTTTCAATTTTCTTAATTTTCCTTATAAAACTCAATTCGATAAATTAAATCTCTTTCAAATTTTTCAAAATTTTCTTTTTCTCAAAAATAAATTTCACGCTCTATATATAGCTTTCTAGCTTTCCAAGAAGTGACTTCCCAGGCTTTCACCATGTCTAGATGGTACCTTCTCGTTTTCGAACCCCCGTGCTTTCGGCCTATCAGTGGCCTGGGATTCCGATCACGTCATCATTCATCATACGCAGTTGAAACCCAGCAGCCTTTCCTACTCGCACCTTCACACCCCAGTTTCATGCATCGTCATCATCATTGAATTCGCCGACCTCTGACATGACTTCCAGTGGTAAACAATCCAATGAGCTCATTCAGCCACCTAATTTCCCCACTTCAATATGAAAAAGAAAACTTTTAAAACCGAACTAAACCTAATTGTTCACACGTGCAATTTTCCTTTGCAATACTAAGACAAAATAAAATTTTGAAAAGTTGGAAAGAGTTAAATCAATTTTTCAAAAGTTAGAAAGGAGTTTGGCAGAAAATTTCTTCAACGCGAATTTAACCTACTTCGTTGGGGTTTTGCGCAGATGTGGGGGGAATGGGGCAAGCAGTTAACCAGACCAGACCGTCAGTCTGTCAATTTTATGATAGAGGGCCAATTACCCACCGGAACTGTCAAGTTTGACAACTACAATTATTGTTTCTTCAAGATACTGAGAGAGTGAACCCATGGCTGATGGACCATGGTGGCCCTTCTCTCTCTCAGTAGGTTGGAAGAAACATCTGTAAGAGAAAAATGGAGAGAAAGGAAAAGGGGAAAAGAAAACTTAAAAAATAGTTTTTGTTGTGGTAAATTTTACCGTGACAGTGGTGTTATATTAAATGAAAGATAAGGATTTGATGAAATAAAGTTAAGATTGGTTTTTGTTTCGAAATTTTTTTGGAGTTTAAAAATTGATATCTAAATAGTAAATATTTGCGATACACTTTGGTTGGATTTTAAGAATACCAGTTTCATTTATGTTTATTTGACAGTTAAGAATTTGGCATTTAATTATAAGATTTTCTGGATTTGGGGAAAAGAAAATCCAAGAATTGGAGTCTTCCAGCTGAAGGAAAATCGGGTGATATATTTGCATGAACTGAATATTGCAATTACTGATTCACTTGGCAGAATGGAAAGTAAATTCAGTTCGCAGGTACTGCTTGAAGATGTGAAAAGGATTGGTGCGTTTCTTTCGCAAAGATAATTATTTTTTGCAGTTGTTTGACATTTGTCTAAGTAATGTTTATCATAGAGAAAATACGATTGTTTTTCTGAGTCTACGATAAGAAAAGGTTTTTCGGGGATTATAATTGCATAGGTTTTTTTTCGATGAGATTTGGTATACTAGTCATTTTATAAATGTTATAGTTTTTGGAAGAAGTGAGAGGAATTTTGATTACAAAATTTATTTGGTTGTCAATGTAGTAAACATAAGTTCCTTACAGATTAAAATATGTGTCTATATATTGCTCTTGTAGAGGAAGTGGTAAGCGATTTTCTTCTGGAAGGAGTAATTGTACCTTTTTAATTTCTTCAGTGAGTTTAGAAGGATGAATAAGGTACGGGTGGAGTTTTCCATGGGCTGCGGAGTAAATAGCGTCAAGGAGGTGCTCTTTGGCTGAATAATAATATTTTGATAAGGAGTTAAACATTGTAAAAAGTTCGTTTAGTTGAAGAAAGGATTTATTTATGATGTTGTTACTATTTGAGTTTTTGGTTACTTGATTAATGATTTTACTGGTTTCTTAAATTTGTTCTTCTATTTTAATAATTTGGTCTTTTGTAAGGTTTAATTGAGGGATGATATTTTGTGATATTTTATAAACTTGTTTTTCGTGCAATTTGGATTCATAATGTTGTTGTTGTTTAAGTTTATTTATATGACGAGAAAAAGATTTTGCATCCTCGTCGTCGAGGAAGCCAAATAGATGCTTGGATATAGAAGCAATAGCATTTATTAATCCTCTCTTTTGTAATCTAGGTTTTATGGTGGTTCCTAGGTTTTTGTTAATAATTTGATCTGGGGATTTTATTCGATCAAGTATCACCACAAACTCTTTACCGAGAAAATTATTATACCTACAAAACTGTTTTTCGTTTCATAAAAATCATACACCTACAATGTATTCAAAAAACCAATCAAGATAAAATAAAAAATTATAAGCGAATAACAAAAGAGTATGAATTAACAAAATAAAAATATGAACCCCTTCACAAAAATTAATATTAAATTCTCTCTACATAAAACACTTTACTTCTACCTGCAACATACGCATACCTTAAAAATTCATTATGATACAGAAATATCAGCTTCGCGCGACACTGATATTACTATCAAATATCATCCTTGTTAATGAAAACTCTCTTGCTCTCTTGTTCTCATATCTCTTTCTTACCAAAAGTATGAAGATACGTCACAATATCAGCTTCCCCTGACACTCATACTAATACGAATAATATAATACAAAAATATTAGCTTTGACCGAGACGATACTAATACCAAAAATATTATGATACAAACATATTAGCTTCTTTCGAAGCTAATATTTTTGGAAGTGACTCTAGACATGCCAATTATAACAGTTTTGGTTTATAAAAGTACTGTTTATGCGGCCCCGCAGGGCTGGGGCCCTCCGCCGCGGCGCCGGTGCCAAGCCACCTATCATCAGTCTCCTCTTATTAGTGGTGCTGAGCTTTAATCCAATTTTATTATGAAAAACTTTCTACATATCCCAGTTTATTAGACTTGAGCATTCTTTATTCCGTCAATTTCATTGAATTTTTGAAAAACAACAACAACAACATAATAAAATTGGATTAAATCTCAGCACCACTAATAAGAGAAGACTGATGATAGGTGGCTTGGCACCCCTTGAAAGAGCTGTATCTCTAGCCAAAATAAACGAATTATAAATTAATTCGTAAACAATTGGTGGTAGCACCTTTAAGTTGTTGTTGTTGTTCAAAAATTCAATGAAATTGACGGAATAAAGAATGGTCAAGTCTATTAAACTGACATTCTAGTATGAATAGTACAATAAATAACAATAACACCCGTAATAACGTCATAACATTATACCGTTTCGCTCAATTAAGGAAATGTTCCTTTCGCGGGTGCAAATACATACCTTCCAGCTCTTGATAGTGACGCAATTCTCGGAATGGATTTATTAGGTCAAACCGGTCTTCAAATATTCATGGGAGGTAAGGCTGTAACCGGTATGATACCAGATCCAAGAAACTCGGGTAGCTCGACGATAACCAGCCACCTGTCCCAGACTGAACAATCCAGATTAGATAATTTTTTAAAAACCGAGTTACCCAAGGTCGATCAAATCTATGGGACTTCGAACTTCCCACCGCACCGTATCCGTTTAAAGGAAGAAGAGCCTTTTAAGCAGCGGTATTAACCGCGGAACCCAGCGATGCAAAAGATTATAGACGAAGAGATCGCTGACTTGCTGAAGAAAGGAAAAATATGTCTGTCAAAAAGCCCATACAGCTGGCCCATCGTTCTATTTAGTAAGAAAGAAAGGGGGATCCTGGAGAGTCTGGGTGGATTTTCGTCAATTAAATGAAGTTTTCTACAAATACAAAGATGCTTATCCACTACCATTTATAGTGGCGATATTGGATAAACGACGAGGAGCTAAATTTATGACTACAATTGATTTAAAACAAGGCTATTGGCAAATAGCCTTAGAGGCGTCCTCCCGTCCCTACACCGCATTTACCGTCCCGTGGAGAGGACTTTTCGAATCGAATGTGATGCCGTGCGGCTTACATTCAGCAGGCGCAATGTTTCAAAAAGTGATTCAATTTTTGTTCCCGAAATGTTAGACCATGTATTCGTATATTTGGATGACATTATAGTCATAGGTAGCACGTTCGGCCAGCAAATCCAACACTTCACAGATGTGTTTTCGAAACTTCGCGCAGCCAAACTTAAAATAATAGTCGGAAAATGCTATTTCTGCCGAGATAGCTTGAAGTTTTTGGGACACGTCGTCACATCGATCCCGAGAAAATATTAGCTGTTCAGGAACTGAAGGCACCGACCAATATTAAAGAGTTGCGCCCCATTTGGGAATCTGCTCATGGTATCGGCGATTCGTTCAAGATTTCTCTACCGTCGAAACTCCTCTGACTGAATTGTTAAAAAAAAGTGTTAAATGGCATTGGAGCGATTCTCAATTTATTAAAAACCAAGCTCACTGAAGCCCCCTACCTGGCTTGCCCGAATTTTGACCTACCTTTCACTTTACAAGCTGACGCTAGTAATTTCGGGTTGGGCATTGTATTGACGCAGTTAATTTTCGGTCAGCGTACGGCTGGAAAAAATATGTGGTTACCGAAAAAGAGTGCTTGGCTATTTTGTGAGGTATCAGAAAGATGCGACCCTACCTTGAAGTGTACCATTTCCACATATTCACCGATCATCATTCCTTGCAGTGGCTACACTCTTTGGAAAACCCGTCAGGCAGATTGGCACGCTGGGCCCTGGAGTTCCAGCAATATGATTTCGAGATTCACTGTAGTAAAGGTGCGATGAACGTCGTCGCTGATGCTTTATCACGTGACCCCCTTCCAATTACTGAAGGAGACAAAATAGCACCCGCCCGTGATTCATCACCAGATTGGACTCAGAGGAAAATATTCGAAGTTGATAAAAATCCTGTTAACTTTCCTGAGTACAAAATAGTCGACAACCAACTCTACCGCCGATTCGACACCAGGAAACCGATGCCACTTCCATTCGATTGGAAGCTATGCGTGCGCTCAACCGACCGAATCCGAATACCGCACAACAATCATGACGCCGTCACTGCCGGACACTTGGACACGGCTAACACCATTGCTCGAATGGCCAAACGTTATTAATGCCAAGAAAATGTTGAACGGCGTGAAGTTCGATAAACTAAGTTTTAAATTATAAAAACAAAACACCTTAAACTAACTTCACTTGAGTCTATACCCGTTTGTTTACAGTTTCACATAGAACACGAAATAAAATAAAACAAAACAAATACGTTGGTCATCGAAAATTGAAGAATTGTTTCTGCTATTTGGGTATGTAACGCACAGCTATGATCAAAGGTCAAGAATTTTTGTTTTGTTCATGTTTCACTTTGACACATTATATTCATCAGGCAAGATTCGATATTGCCGTTGTCTAAGTTCAGTGCGTTTGGGTTTTTTTGTATATAAATGATTCCAGTGCATCTTCTATTATCATTCACTTGATTTACAAGGTTAAAATTTTCTATCCTTATGTTTTTATGACCATTATTTAACACATGAGATGCAATTGCAGATTTTTGTGGTTGGTTTAGGTGAATATACGTCATATGTGCCATCAAAGTAACTGGTCATACCCAACTGATAACAAAGCAAGTGAACACGAACCAGCTCATCCCAACCTTGCTTATCATGGAACTCAGGTGGTCACGCATAGACAACTGATCATAATGTATGATGGTTCATTTCATTGTATGACTGAATTCATTCTATATTCTTTTCAACATGTTGTATTGAATGAAACCTCCTCTTTTTATAGATATATTTTTTATATGAAACAATTTTGTTCTCATTCTTATCACAGCAGTGATAAGTATTACATTGGTGGGCTACGCTTGCGCTTTTTTTAATTTTAAGAAATTTGTTCCGATTAGTAAGATTAATATTTAATATTTCATAGGGATAGTAGATTATTAAGAAATGATTTTTAGTAAATCAGGATGATGTTGTATTGAATTTCGGAAGGTAAATAGACAAATATTTCGCCCATGTTTTGAAATTTTTGGTAAAGGTTAGGCCGGATGCTTGTTTTTGGAGAAGAGAATGTTAGAGTTCAGTTTTAGAAAGCTTTTTATTTCTACATTGAAGAGGGTTTTTTATTACATTCAGAAATAGGATGATGGAGATTATGAATTCGGATTTTCGTTTTAGATTTTGAGAACTTTATATACAACCTACCTATTGTCGGCTGAGAATTACCAACAAGTCCGTTGGTGCAAAGCATGCATTTCACATACCTACCTACCTACCCAACTAACAATTTAGCTTGTATAAGGTCTAATTTTTCGAATTTGGCAATTAATAGCTACACATTTCACACTTTGAAAATTAGGAAATAGCTGCTTTAAGGCCTTTTAAAGTGAGTTTGGCAAGTTCTATACAAGGCTTGTAGATAAAGTTTAAAAATTGCCTGTATAAGGCCTTCCGAAGTTGTTTACTGAAAATTAAAGCTATTATAGCTGCTATAAGGCTCTCCACGACAAGTCAAAGCAAACAACTTGTGTAAGGCTTGCCACTAAAGGCCTTATGCAAACTAAATTAATATGCTATCAAGTAGTTCCCATTTGATGACATTTTTCTCAACAATGAAGTGGCGTAGTGGTAGAGTGCTGGAGTGGTACGCGGAAGGTCTGGAGTTCAAACCCAGGTAAACAAAATTTTTTATAATTAAAATATGACTTCAATCATTACAGAATGCAATGGAAAAGGTTTCGGGAGCTGACTACGAAGAGGAATATATTTAAAAATACAATACAAATAAAAATAATGCGATGAAAACACAAATACTTAAACAATACAAAAATAATATATTTTTTTTTTATTTCCAAATTTGTTTTACTTTAACCTTCATATAAACACTTACGGCAAGCTACTAGCAAATAGCTGTCATTAAAGGGCTTGGTTAAAGCCCTTTTATAACATCTTAAGCAAGCTTTTAGCAATAACTGTCATCAAATGGCTTTTGTAGGGCCTTTTTATAACATCCAATGCAAGCTATTAGCAATAGCTGTCATAAAATACCCTGCTGAGCCAAGCTAATTGCATTTAATGACAAGCTATTTGCTGTTATAACACCTGTCAACAAAAGTCTTATAGAAGTTAAATAGCTTGCGTAATGTGCGCCAAAATTACTTGCATAAGGCCTTTCACTGTTGCTATAGCAGTCTGAAAATAGCTTCTTTAGAAACTTATACAAGTTAAATTGTTAGTTAGGTACATACATAGGAAACTTTTTAGTGTACCTATAGGTAGGTAGGGACCCTTTATTTTTGCAGTAAGATTTTTTGAAAGCCTTTAAGCAAAATACAATCATTATGTTCTACCTTCAAATAAAAAAAAAAAACTTTAATTTATTTTTTTTGAAAGAGAAGTTTAAAAAAATACAAAATTCATACATATTTATATAATAAAAAAAATCTAGATACCTACTAAAATATATATTTTTTTTATAAAAAAAAATTTAAATTTCGTAGGTACCTATATATGTAGGTATTCTCAATAGCATCTATACCTATGTAGTTGAGCTGGAATGGACGGCCTTCAGGAATCAAGTGTTCGAAAACAGGCAAAAATGGTTGGTTTGCATATTTATTTAATTTGTTAATAAATAGATAGATAGATAAATAGAATCAACTAGGTACTTATATGAGTTTTAATAATATTTTTTTTTTTTTTTTAAATAAACTCAAAACTGTGTTTCTAGGCCCAATGTAAGTAGGTATTTTGTACAGATTTTTCATTTTTCAAACACGGTTAACTATTCGAGAATAGGGGAATTTACCCTACCACCTTTGTTTTATGGAATTTCTGCCTTAATTTATGTGCTGACATGCTTTAAATGCTGCATTATATATATCAAAATTATAAATATAGGTATCTACATCGTACATTATAATAGGAGTATTAGAGTCAATAAATAATTTCATATCTTAATAAATAAAAAAATAAAATACATAAGCAGATTAGAATAAGTAAGTATATCGTATATCCGTGCACCCGTGAATCCATCCATGTTTATTTTAAATTATTCATTTTGTAAAGAGAAGGCTAATTTTATGGAAACTTTTTGCTAAAAACACGCCAACAATGACTTTTGATTCGAATTTGTTGGCGGGTTAAAGTTAAAGTTTAGTATACATTTAGTGATTGAAAAAAGGTTGCGTTGCTTGTAGAGCATATACAGTAACGTATGGTTTATCAAAATAATCGTTACTTTATTTACTTGTGCATAAAAGAAGAAACAAATCAACGCACATTTAAGTGTCTGAACTAAAGATATTGGCAGTTTTAGAACGAATAGCATTTTGAGTTGAAGGCAATTTGTATTTTAACTTTGTTTCAATATCAATAACAACATCTAAGGTTTGTGTTTTGTATGGAGTTGGAGAAAATTTCAAACCATTATTCAATATATTCAACTCATCTTCACTAAAAACTTCACTTGATTCATTAACCACAAAATCTTGAATAAATTGAGGTTTAGATTGATCGCGCAGAGTTTTTTCAATTAAATAAAATAATTTTGTATTTAGTTTAAAGATGATGTTCAAACATCATTGGACATTTTGAACAACCAATTCGATTCTTTCTTTGAACTTTATTCACACATGAAAGCGAACACAAAAGAAAACTCACATTCCTTGATGTAGAAATTCATTATTTGAATAATAAAATTGAGTTAAGTGTGTATCATAAACCAACTAGCACCATGAGAACTATCACTAGTGATTCGTTTTGTCCGATCCAACATAAAGTAGCCGCGTACCATCCGATGGTTCATAGATTGTGTCGTCTCCCTCTCTCGGTAATTAATTTCAAAAAAGAGTATGAGTACATAAACACAACAGCTCGCATTAATGGTTTTAGTGAACAATTGGTCGATCAATTAATTTATAAACATACGCGAAAAGTGAACAATTTCAATATGACAACCTTTTTCTCACAAAAATAAACTTGTCTTGTCCTTTATACCACTAATTACCAACAAGTTAAAAAAAGTTTTT
The DNA here is from genome assembly GCA_932273885.2 of Leucozona laternaria. Classification (NCBI taxonomy): domain Eukaryota; kingdom Metazoa; phylum Arthropoda; class Insecta; order Diptera; family Syrphidae; genus Leucozona; species Leucozona laternaria. Next base: position 139,761,902 of record OW026366.1, read on the forward strand.
AGTGATAACCAATTAGATATAGTGTACAAAAACGACCAAAAAATGGTAAATCTACTTGGCTCTACAAAGGACAAGATACCTCTTTTAAGTAAATCGGGTGTTTATGAAATTGAGTGCGGTGACTGTAAACGAAAATATATTACAAAAAAATATTACAAAACGTAATATTGAAACTAGATTTAAAGAACACATGACGTATATTGGCCTAAACCAACCACAAAAATCTTCAATTGCATCTCATGTGTTAAATAGTGGTCATGAAAACATAAAAATAGACAATTTGAAACTTGTAAAACAAGTGAATGAATGATAGAAGATTGGATGCACTGGAATCATTTTATATACAAAAAGACCCAAGCGAACTGAACTTAGACAACGGCAATATCGAATCTTGCCTGATGAACATAATGTGTCAAAGTGAAACATGAACAAAACAAAAATTCTTGACCTTTGATCATAGCTGTGTGTTACATATCCAACTAGCAGAAACAATTCTTCAATTTTCGATGGCCAACGATTAGTCGTGATTGCTGATGATGAAGCGCACAAGCTTCGAAATGCATTCAAGTTAAATAAACAAATATTTTAACACCTTAATGTTTTTACACAATTAGCCTTTGTCGCACTTTCGTATATATTTTTAATTTATTCACTATTATTACACGAATGACAATAAAAACAAAACGAACGAACGATCAAAAACACGTACCTGTATGCATTTTGGACTGCATGCAGTCCATCATCAGCATCACGACTGGTCCAATCGGTGTCATCTTCTTGGGTCGTTTGTAATCAGATGAGAGAAAAAAGGTTCGATGACATATTGCCGTTATCAGCATTGATTGCATTGCTATCTCTTTGTATGAAATAGCTTTCATACGCATCTAATTTTCTCTCATCTGTTACTTGTTTCTTCAAACTTACACAGCTTGCACTTATATTAAAGTGGTTTAGCTTTAAGACGTGGTGTGCGATAGCAGAACTCTGGCTTTTATTTTGTTTGATGTATGCACTGTGTTCTTTGAATCTTTTTTCTATGGTTCTTTTGGTTTGACCATAGTAAACACCATCACAGTCACCACACTTGATTGCATATATGCCTGACTTTTTCATATCTTCTATTTTGTCTTTTGTTGACCCGAGTAAGTTTTTTAGTTTTGTTTTACTTGAAAAAACGTTCCGAAACCGAAAAGCCTTTTAAAACCAAAATTCGTTGAAGATTTAATAGTAAACTTATCTAATGAAAATTTAACCCAAGAACAAATTAATGTTTTAAACAAAGGTTTAAACTACACTCCAAAACCTTTAAATAGTCCCATTATTGAATCCATTGTTGATTTAGAAACGTGCTTAAAATTCAAACAACCTGACATAAAACAACAAATTAGAGACGTCGCAAAACCTGTTTTAAAGAACGCAAAGAAAAATTTTAAGTGCGATTCAGAATCAATAAAAACACATTCCATTATTCAAGAACTTAAACAAAAAGAAGTAATGGGTGATTTTTTAAGAGGTTTAGAACTTTAAAAAAAAAAAAACACAAAAAATTCAAAAAAATGAATGAAATATTTATTTGAATCGATAGTTTGAACCTTGCAATTTAATGTTTAAAGATAATTTCATGCAAATGTTGACCGCGGCTGCGTCTCAGGTAGCCCATCCGCTGAGTCCAATTTTGGCATACTCTTTCACACATATCGGCCGGTATCTCACGAATGAATGCATGGATGTTGGCTTCCAGTGCGTCAATCGAAGCGGGCTTGTCCCTATAGACATTAGCCTTGACATACCCCCACAAAAAATAATCTAATGGTGTCAAATCGCACGATCTAGGCGGCCAATTGACCGGCCCGAAACGTGAAATTAACTGTTCACCAAACTCGCCTCGCAATTGCGCCATTGTTTCGCGTGCTGTGTGGCATGTGGCACCGTCTTGTTGAAACCACATATCATGCAAGTCAAGAACTTCCATTTCGGGCAAAAAAAAGTTTGTTATCATCGCTCGGTAGCGTTCACCATTGATGCGATTCGCATCATCTTTGAAGAAATATGGCCCAATAATGCCGCCGGCCCATAAACCGCACCAAACAGTGGCTTTTTCGGGATGCATTGGTAGCTGTTGCAATGCTTCTGGCTGATCTTCACTCCAAATGCGGCAATTTTGCTTATTTACGTACCCATTCAACCAAAAATGAGCCTCATCGCTGAACACAATTTTTCGATAAAAAAGCGCGCGATGAACATTTCGAACCGAGCACGAATTTTGATAGTAAAATTCAATAATTTGCAAGCGTTGTTCATTTTTAAGACGATCCATGGTTAAATTGCAAATCAAACTGAAGCTGTTTGACAGTGACACAAGGTACTAAACACACGTCAGCTGTCAAAACCAGTGTTGCCAAAACCAAACCAGCTAAAAAATCACCCTTTATATTTTATGAAGGCAGACAAAGGAAACAAACTAGTGATAATGAACAAAAGTGATTATGATGAAAGAGTCAGTGATTCGATAAAATCCAGCAGTTTTAAAATTCTAAACAAAACACCACTTCCTGCAATGATTCGGGAGTCAAAATCGTTAATAAAAGAAATAAATTCGGTTTTTGACATTCCCAAATGGAAACTGAATATATCCAACCCAGAGGTAGCGAAGCTCTATGCGCTACCAAAAGTACATAAACCGGGAAACAAAATGCGACATATTGTTTCAAACATAAGTTCACCTTCCGTTAAAATATCCAAATGGCTAGTAAGTGATATGAAAAAATACCCTTTGGAAAGCTGCTCGGTAAAAAAAACACCTTTGATTTCGTGGAAAAAACTAAGAACATCTTAATCGGAGAAGACGAAATAATGATTTCATTCGATGTTGAAGCTCTGTTCCCGAGTATTCCTATTCCTATGATTGCCCTTCAAAAACATCTTGAAAAGTTTGAGATAGATGAAAACAAGAAACTTACATATTTAAAAACAGCTAAAGTATGTATGCCTCAAAACTTTTTTCAATATAGAAATATCTTTTATAAAATAGAAACTGGAACAAGTATGGGAAACCCTTTGTCCCCATTCATAGCGGAAGTGTTCATGTCGTCTTTCGAAACAAATTTAAAAGAAAGAGGATTACTCCCAAGAATTTGGTTTCGTTATGTAGATGATATTTTTGCGGTGATAAAAAGGGTAGAAATTGACTCAGTTTTAGAAACACTCAATTCTGAGTTCGTTACCATAAACTTCACTTATGAATCAGAAGAAAACCATAAGTTAAATTTCTTAGACTTAACCTTGTCAAGAAAAAACGGAAAAATTGATTTTGCCATTTACAGGAAACCAACAACAACCGACCGATACATCACGAACGATTCATATAGCCCGATTCAACACAAACTAGCTGCTTTTCATTCCATGGTCCATCGCCTTTGTAAACTACCACTTTCTATTGCTAATTACGCCACCGAGTATAACCTTTTAAAAGATATTGCTGCCATCAATGGGTATAATCCATCTATTATTGACAAACTAATAAATAAACATGCCAAAAAACTCAAAAAAGATGAATTAACAACTTTATACAGGCAAAATAAACGACTTCACGACAACAACAATACAGAAAGAGCATCGATGACGTATTTCCCACCAATAACAAACAAAATGCACACAAAATTAAAACAACAAAATATAGAATGCGTCTACTCCAGTAATAGCAAAATAAAAAATATGCTAGGTTCAACGAAAGACAAATCCGCAGTTACCAACAAATCTGGAATATACGAAATTAAATGTGGAGACTGTAATGCTGTTTACATCGGCCAGACAAAGCGGAGTATTGGTGTCCGTTTCAACGAACATTCGAACCATATCAAGTTCAACAGACCCGAAAAGTCCTCCGTCGCTGCACACGCCCTCACCAACAACCATTTCAATGTGAGATTAGAAGATGTAAAGCTTATAAAACACGTCGTAAACCACCGAAGACTTGATGCCTATGAAAGCCTGTATATTAACAATAATAACAACAACATCATGAACAGTGATAATGGCAATATTGTGTCACCTTTGTTTAACTTAATTTAAATTGTTCTCTCTTACTCTAATTGTTATATGTAAAGCTTTTTTCAATCTTTCTATTGTTCTTATTTGTACCTTTCTTTTTATTCTTTTTTCGTTGCCAAATTAGTGTATTGCTGATGATGAACCACAGTTGGTTCGAAATGCATTCGATTTAAATAAAAATAAAATAAAATAAAAAAAATTTTTTGTTTTCATTTTATTTTTCTAATGTTTGTGGTCAATAAGGTGTTCCATATTTTTGCTCAACAATTTAACGCGACCACAAAAATAAAAGTTCAATTCTTTCTTGAATTTTGTTGGTTTCAGGCACATAACACACTGAGGCTCGTTTAACTTCACTTCTTTCAATATTTTGCGAGAAAAACGTCGACATGTTTGATTTTTTAATTTTGTTTGAATGTTTTTTGATGAGTTTGTCCACTAAATTTGCACTGTATCCGTTTACATCTGCAGCTTTTTTGATGTATTCATACTCAGCTTTGTAATTTGAAGCTGATAAAGGGAGCTTACACATTCTATTTATATCATATGGGTCATCAGACATTCGGAAAATCGGGCGGGAGTTCAAACAAGATTCGATTCGACAAAGAAGTGTGCCAAATTCTTCAAATGTGAATTAAGTGGTTGAAGCGACCTTCTTAAAATGTGTTTTAAAGCTTTTCACACCCGCTTCCCAGGTGGGATAAACCTCCAGGTTAAGTCATGTATGGAATATTGCGTACTTATTTGAGAAGGAATCGAATCGACTAAAGTTTTAAAATCCCGACGTATAACTGAGTCAGCACCAACAAAATTTGTTCCATGGTCAGAGAAGACCTCTTTGGGAAGCCCTCTTCTAGAAATAAATCGAGCGAAAGCAGCTAGAAACACGCGAGTGGAAAGACCACTACAAGCCTCTAAGTGGATGGCTTTCGTGGAAAAGCAAACGAATAAGCAGACATAACCTTTGGTGATCTCGGAGTTCCGGCCAAAGGACGATTTTATATCAAACGGACCCGCAAAATCGATTCCAGTATATGTGAAGGGCGGAGAAAAATTGCATCTTTGCAATTAAGTATGCAAAATCGAATAATATTTTTTGCTTTGGGAATCCAGAACTCCTGTCGGACTAAACGCAACATCAATGAATTTCCTCCATGTAAAGTGACTTCATGAATAAACTGGACGATTAGATTGGAGAGTTGAGAAGAACACGGGAGGATGATGGGATGTCTTTCGTTGAAAGGAAGATCAGAATTAGCAAGCCGACCATTAACACGAAGTAGTTGATTGGAGCCTTGCATTGGATTTAAGGCGAGAATCGAGCTTTTATGGTGAACTTGCTTCTCTTCACAAAGGGACTTCCATTCTCGTTCAAAAAATTATTGTTGAGCTAAAAGAACAAGTCGAATTTTAACAAAGTTAAGTTCGGAGGATGTCAGGATAGCGCTACAAACTTCTGTTTTCTTTGAAATTCTTTTATAAAAGCGAAAAATATATGCGATTACACGAAGAGCTCGAGGGTATGAGAAGAATCGTTCTAAGATATCAGACCGCACCTGCGTAACAAATGAAGTAGCTGGTTTGGATTCTAGAATTTGTTTGGGTGGAGAAATTGGATGACTGATAGGCCACTTAGATCCATTAAGCCACGAAGGACCCTCCCACCACAATGTACAATCCTTTAACTTAGCCGGAGATATCCCACGAGTTGCTAGATCAGCTGGGTTTTTGGGCGAGCGGATATGTTTCCACTCAACAGGACCTTCATTTTCAATAATTTGGGAGGTTCGGTTAGCTATGAATGATTTCCATGAACAGGGGGGCTTTTGTAGCCAAGCAATTACGATTGATGAATCTGTCCAAAGAAATAATTGATATGATGTTAGAGGAAGTTCTGGCAAGTAAAGTTTGACTAATTTTGATAACAACAATGGCCCGCACAATTCAAGAAGAGGTAAGGAAAGAGACTTCACCAGAGCGACCTTGGTTTAAGCAACTAATAAGTTAACATTGAAAGATCCGTCCGTGTTTGCAACCCGAACATGTAATGTTACGCTTTTTCTGAGGCGTCACTGAATCCGTGGATTTGGGTGGTTAGAAGAGGGTTAACCCAACGTGGTACTCGAATATTTTGAATATCTGACATATTATTCACGAAGTTCAACCACTTAGAGCATGTATTTTTTGGTAGCCTTTCATCCCAACCGGTTTTATCCATCCAAGTTTGTTGCATGAGAATTTTAGAACTAATTAGAACCGGGGCTAGCCAACCAGCTGGATCGAATAATCGGGCTATTTGTGATAATATATCTCTTTTGGTGGGAAATTCGGATAAACTTGGTGATTGTATGATAAAATAGAAGTAATCTCCCTAGGCGTTCCAGCGAATGCCTAAAGTTTTAACCGAACTATCATCTTCAAGATTGAGAAACGATTCGTTTAGAATATGTTCTCGAGGTAAATGTTCTAAAAGGAGCGGTGAATTAGAAGTCCATTTGCGGAGGGGAAAGCCTGTGGAGTTTAGAGCATTAATGAGTTGAATCTGAGCTGTTTTTGCCATGTCGAGATCGTGAGCTCCTGATAGCACATCGTCAACATAAAATTCCTTTTGAATTATGGACGCCGCTAGCGGAAACCTATGCTCGATATCAATAGCCAACTGTTTTAAGGTTCGTAGTGCCAAGAATGGGTTACGGTTTGTAGTTCATGAGTTTCGATGGGCTCCTCTTCAGATCTTCGAAACAATATTCGCTGGAAAGGTGTGTCCTCCGGGTGTACCCATATTTGACGGTACATTTTTTCAATGTCCGCATTGAAACACACCTAAAAACCCGACAGCGAAGCATGAGAGCAGTAAGGTCGCGTTGTAGTCTGGGTGCCGTTAGTAAAACATCGTTTAAGCTGGTTCCATTGGTGGAAGCGTTGGAAGCATTAAAGACTACTCGAAGTTTAGTCGATGTACTTTCAGGTTTCAATATTGCATGATGAGGAAGGTAAAAGGACAATACGCATCTTCATCTGAGATGGTTTTGTTTGGAAGTATTTCTTCAACCTCCCAAAATGTACGTAGTTGCTCTTCCAGGCACACGTTGACGTAAGTGTCTGATACTGAAGTGGTGAAAACATTGAAATTGTTTGAAATTGGACCTGAGAGTATCCAACTACTAGTGTGTTCGATAAGTGGACTAATCCATCCCGAATTACTTGGGGGTACAGGTCAGCTCCAATTGGCAAATCTATTTTTTGAGGATTCATAGTAGCTTGGATCTGCCAATGGAATGTCCTTTAATAAGCAGTGATGGATGGGTGTAAATGAATTCGATGGAAGATTGGAAGCGATTTTATTCAAAACGAGTGCTTTTACGATAAGTGTAGATTGAGGGCAATCGTGATTTCTCAGGTAAAATGTACAGCGCTTGCTTATGGACGCAGCGTATGCAAAGCTTATTCCTGATATAGTTGAATCTATCCGTTCAAAGGGGAGATTAAGTCGTTTCTGGACTGGCCCAGAAATGAAGGATACTTCTGAGACTGGGTCTATCAATGCTGGAACTGTACTCTCTTTACCACGGGAAATAATCTTCTCTAACGCGGTGGCGAGAAGCACTCGTTGATTGTTGAATGTGCAATAGGTATTCCGATTGTTTTCAGTTATAGTTTGGGACGAGTCAAATGGTAAGGCAGATCTATTTGCAGTGAAACTATTTGCCATACCTGTCAGTGAACTTGTTTGGTCCGAAGAGGACTGCTGTGTTAAATATGAACTATTAGGGGGTGATGTTTCCGGATGGAGTAGGGAATTATGCCGTCCTTGGCAATGAGCGCAGCTAAATCGACTTACACTTTCATTTGAGAAACGAAACTTCGATTCAATGAGATTCATATCCAACTCTTCATCTTCGTCGGCGGTTTTATGGCGCGCACAGTTCTCATAGCACACTTTTACGTTGGCCCAAAGCTGCTTTAGCTCGTTTATTCGCGTTGACAAAGTGGAAAGGGTATTGTCCTTTTCAGAAACATTTCCTTGGCTGATGCATGGTACTTAACCAACTGATCAGCGGCAAAGATGAAGTCCGATAGTTGTGCCATATTGCAGGCACAGAAGAGAACAGAGGATCCGATGTTCGAGCGAGTGTCTAAATCTTAGTAACTATGCAGAGCAATGTTTTTAGTCAAATATTATGTGCGAAATAAGAAAATACCCAAAAGGAAACAATTTCTAAACGACAACCTTATTAGGATTTTCAGTATAAGGTAATTTTAGTTACCGTGTTCAGAATAAAATTAACAGGGATTATGTCCCAAGAGGTGTGAAATCACTGGCACTTTTAGGTATAAAATGAATTTAGAATGTTATGTAGTTAGACTTCTCTACCAAAATCGATCGAGCAATGCTATCAGATATATAAATGTATATGCAACATGAATGTAATAATTTTTTTTTTCGTATATGTATGTATTCGAGTACACACGTGCATATATACGATACCTACTCTATGGTTTCTATGAATATATAAAACATATTTCAATGTAAATTACGAACTGAATCCACCACTCACCTGATATGAGGATACTAATTTAGAACGTGTATAGGTATGATTGAATATAATTATAATATAACTATGTATGTTGATTTAATGAAATAAGATGATTCCTGGTAAGGTAGAATGAAGTTGATCGAATCGATCTGCTGCTGGACTGATGGCTGATGGTGTGCTTTGATGACGAATGTTTCGTGTGAATGTCACGTGTGAATGGCACTTGTTGGCCGGTGTCTGAATGATGGTTGTTGTCGGTGGATATGTATGTAACTATGGACGATGTTTGGATGTAATGAGATGATTTCTTGTACAGTTGGATCGATGGCGGTTGTATGTGGATGGATTGTGTGAATGTCACGTGTGAACAACACGTGGTAGACGGTGATCGATGGTGGTGATTTCTGGATTATGGTTATGGCTAGTGAACTGTAATGGAAAATGTGAGACTATCTTTAGGAGCAATTGAAGATCGTCTGTGGTGTTTTGCGGAAGCGTGCAAGCCTGCAAGGCTACACCAAGTGAGGATCAGAGTAAATTTGCTGCGATTGAAAAAGTGGACTTTATTTTTCCTTCCTTCGTGTGTGGTCTTAATCGTGAAAAATGTGAGACCGACTGATCGAAGATTGCTTTTCGCTTGTACGTTTTGTGGAAGCGTGCGAAACCACAAATAGGTATATGTGGAGCACCTTGGCGGAAATTTTCTTCAAGTACTTGTGTTCCACATGGTTTACAAATTATCCGACTCGAAGGACCAATGTTTTCCTCTTCAAATTAAATTGGAGAAAAAATGACGAGAAAGGTATATTCTTATCCTTTTAACTTTTATTTCTTAAAGACGTCTGTCTTTGATAACAATTTAATTGATATTGGCCGAACAGAAGGTTCTCGCCGGAATTAGCATGAGATAGCTCAAAAAATATGGAAGGGGATAAATATTAGACGCATACGCCCAGTCAATGCGTTCAGCACCACGGATAAAGGTAATATTTCTCCGAAGTGCTGAACACATACAGCATCGTCTTAACAATTTGTATAGTAAATATTAAATGCAGTACCCATTGAAAAACGGAGCCATCTTATGTTTTTCTAATTACCCTTGTTGTTGTCGTCATCAACTTTACGAAAAATGTATTTGTTTTTTAGCAATCATTCCAAAGTTCCAGAAAGTTGCTTGGGACATTTCATTTACCAAAAACGTTTTCGGTTCCAACTCCCCTTATGAATTGGTACCAATCCCTTGGGTGATGAATTTTGAACGATGATTTTTTTTTTCTTCCTTTCAATGATGGAATGATCAATGCCACATTCCATGTGTGTGTGACCAGGAACCAAAACCTTGTGATCAATATGCTTTAAATTGTTGTTCTCAGCACATACATGCATTAGCATCATTACTGCAACCATCTTGTTTTTATTTTGCCGAAAAACCAATTATCGCTGTATAAAATTACATGGTCAGTAGCTGGCGATAAGACTGATAATGAATTAAGATGCTTTAACAGGGAAGATGCAACCTCATTACCACCTCTATTTGCTACGCCTTCATGCTACATATAGCAATGTGGAGTTCCTTCGACACAGTCATGTACTGTAAGATTGAAAGTGTATAACTGTCTTTAATAAAAAGAAATAGATGATTGCAGATATGGAGTAGGAAGGCACTGCTTAAGATCAAAGGCAAAAACTTTTGTAGTTTGTAGATTGTTTGCAGTCTCAATATCCCTCTTCTTTGATTCGTATGCAGAATCGGCATCTGCATGGTGATCTTTCTGCTTCAATTCTATCTCGATAAGATCATTTCCTGTGGCTGCTGCTTTTCGTATAGCCAGTGTGTCACATTTTGTGCAGGTATCTAGCTTCGTTTTTTTTTTAATTTTATGTTTAAATTCTTAAAAATGTCAGTATATTTTTTCAGTGTAAAGATTATACAATTGGGCTTAACTGAGATTGCTGTCGAAATATTTTTGAGAAGAGTACTCACGAGTATAATGGCTCTCATACGCGGGAATACTGTTGATAAGCTCCAAGACCTCATTCCGTTTTTTATCTAATATTTTGTTAGTCGGAGTTGATCTACCTAGCATATCTTGCATTATTACAGTACCTGGAGCCTCAATTTTCTTAAAAATCACAGTTTTCAAGAAGCGATCAGTTTCACCCAAAGTCATTTTTAAACATTTCTGGCAAACAAGTGTTCTGAGTCCTTTCAGATGAAGGAAATAGCTATATGTGAACTGGCGATTTTGAGGAGTTTTTCCACTTTTCTTTGATCGCGTTGTTTTCTTATCATCTACAGAAATCATTCCAGATACAAACGCTTTATTTAAGTTGTAATTACCAAGCTCCCAATATTAATTAAAAATTGTTTCCTGTTCCATAATGGAATTTTATTCTTACATTTACGTTTACAATCCGTAAGTACTTTCATAATTCTTCCAGGTACATTTTTTCCTGTTTTTGTAATGAATGTCTGGCCTAAATTTCTTTTTTGACGCCTTCCTTTTCGGTATTCTTTTATTGAGAGTTCTCTGGATTGGTATTTTCTTCTTTTCTGTTTTCCGAAATAATATTTAGTTCTACTTGCATCGCCATTTCTTCAATTTCAGAATCCGAAAAGTAGCTTGGAGCGGACCTTTCTGGCAGGCAAAAATGTGGGTCCTTAACACTGTCATCGCTGTCTTCGTAAAATGATTCCTCTTACGTGGCCTATTCGAACTTAGGGCTATTTTGCTTACCATGAAATTGTAATTAGACATAAGACATAAAACAGTTGCACATAATAAAAACCCTGCAGTAAAGTCGTTATTCCAAGTGCAGTTTTGTATCGTCATTGAATTAGGTTGTTTAAACAAAACTCAAAAGTGACTTCCAGGTGACATGGAAACAAAACGATTACACATAAATGTAGCAAATTTTTATTTTTATTTAAATTTAAAAAAAAAACGTTCTTGGCTTAAGTCGACTTAAGCCACTTTACCTTTTGAGTAAAGAAATACAAAATTCGATTGGGATCTAGTCCCCGCCTTTAGCGGCAAGCTAAAGGAAAAACACAATCAAAATCTGGGTAGGATTCGAATTCTAACCTCGCCTTTAGCAGCAAACTGAAGGATAAACTAATCTGCGCCCGGCTTACAGAATGCGTCTACTGTGTACTTAGACGAAGTACCCAGCAGAATAAACAATTGGTATCATCAACAGTAAAGGCAGAAGACGATTTTGTTCGGAATTGTCACCTCCCCATATTTACATTTCAAACGAAAGAAAGTGTGAATTGATACAATGCGAATGAAATGAAAAATGTCAACAAAAACATACGTAGGTCATTGACAGGTTGTATGTATACATACTTAGTGGAGTCGAGGTAGTTTAGCGGACCCAGGGTTCGGCGGTACGGAGCGAATATTTGAATACTCAACCCAGGGTTCGGTAGTACGGTGTGGTATAAAATATAATTTTGGCGTGTGGTAGAAATGGTTCGGTATGACGGTGCGGTACGACGGTACGGAAAATAAGGCAAAAATTAAGTTCGTTAGTTAAATCTAATCTTCCTAAAATCGCGTCGATATTCAACGGTGTGCCGTGTGAGGTTAGGACGTCGCGTCGTTGAACTTTCCTGTTATCCTATTTCTTACAATATTTACTGTTGTAAAGTAGCTAGAACTGCCTTTACAGTGTTCGTATGCTTTCATACAATTTATCATTGAAGTTCGCCAGCTTATAAAAGTTTCCCCCTCAAACTGTTGTAAGCTTTACTAACTCTAAACTTTCTTTAATTGTATTAAGTGGATCAATATTAACATCTACATAAATGCTTCTACATTATACGCTGGTGCTACTGTGTTTTCAGCTACTGCCTGTGCAATTAATGCGTGTATTTGTTCTATTGCCATTGCCATTTTATTATCAATTAAATATTCTTACTTTAATTAATTTAATTTATGTATGTATATATTTATATAAAATTATTTGATTTTATAATATTATAATAATATTATTTTCCCACAATAATAAGTTTAATTCTTCTTCCAGCTACCCGCTTTCAGATTTGTCCGCTCTCAGATTTTTTATTATTTCAACTTTTTATATTTATTTTTTATTTTCCTTTTGGTTATTTTTTTAGCTTTTTAATTATTAACTTTGATTTTTTGCTCTGTGAGCGTGCGTCTCATAATAAGTTGGAATTATTCCTTTCCGTTTGCCTTCCAATGTTTTAAGTTGAACAGGGCTACTGGTGCAACTATTGGTGTTTTTTGTAAAACTTTCCGCACGTTTCAAGCAGTAAAGATTGTTTTAAACTTATGGTCTGTACTGTTTAATTTTCACTGGTCACGGCTCTCTTTGCTAGAGAATACTTGTTATGTTTCTTGTCTTTGGATGCACTATTTTTTTTGCACTGTGATTTTTTTTGTATCGGTAGGGTGTAATAGTACTCTTTTAAATTACTTTAACGGATCACTAACTGTAACGATTGGGTTTAATTTTACCCTTTTATTATTAACTTAATCGCAGCAAAAATAAAAAGTGTCCCTGCTCGGGCGGTAATTAATTTTTTTATTCAAAATTCACGGTTTTAAAAAAACTTTATTTTAAAACTAAAAATATAATTACAATATTTTAATCAACTTATGAGGCCAGCTGCTGAATTAAAAATGCTATCCAAAATGATTCTGCATCCATTCAGTGATGATGCCATAATGCTTCGTTGGCATATTTGATTCCAGTTGTTGATATGAGTATCGTTTTTCGGGATGTTTACGTCTGCTGGACTATTGATCATTTGTGTGGATATTGTTTATTTGAACTTCCGTTCGAATAATAGTTATGGATTGCTATGACTGAGTTATGCAATATTGTGAGTGTTAACTCGCTGCCTATAATTTTCACCAAAACACGACTTATATAGAAAGTGTCACTCAGACTTATTTTGAAATTCACTTTCATGCGAAAGTAAGTCGAATTCGAATAGTTTGTATTTTGAGTTTCGAACGAATCGAAAGTTCACTTTATCAAACGAAAGTTCATTTTTTGTTGAAAACTAAGCAAATTTTGACTTTCGAATCATTCGAAAAAATGTCATTTATTTGACGTTAAAAATTTTCTGGCGAATAGATTAAAAAAACATGTGAGCTCAAATATTTTTGTTGAAAAAAAAAGAAAATAAAATACTTTTATGAATTATTTAAATTAAAGGTCGCATTCCAATTGGACTAAACGGGAGCAGAAAGAAGTTTTCATCAAATTGATGGAAGAAAATCCGGAGATAGCCAAGGGATTTTCAATGCTGAATGGATTTAATGCATCCATTATCCTTCTCCTCCATATCTGCTCTTCGCCACCGTCTTCACTTCTTATAAATAAAATAATTGCCTGTTTTTCTTGAAAATTAAACAATAAACTCTTGCTCACGAACTAGCAAATAACAATGAGGCACAAGTATTTACAAATAACAAGAAAATACCGGCGAGGGATTTTACTTTTTTTGTTTTGTTGAAAATTGAAAAGTGTGACCAGGTGTGTATAAAGTAAAGAGAGACTGAAATGTTTTCTCTTTGAATGAAATACCTTGAGGGCTCGGCTTAGACTAAATTACTTTATTTAATAAAAGTTCTTAAAACTAACAAGTATTACTTACATACTAAGAGAAAGAGAGAAAGTTTCTTATGTAATATCTTTATATACATATATCTCATTCCCTCCTCCTTTTGAAAAAATAGTAATACCAACTCAAAAAAAAATATAACTTAAAACTAAATGGAACCCTTAATCCTAATGGAAAACAATAATTTTAAATGTTTTCATTTCCAATAATACATAGTTGAAAGTGCATTGTTATGACAACATATATATTTACCAAGTAATTATTTTAGGAATCGCTTTTAATTAAGTTTTTCCTTAGTTTCTTAGTTTTACTTCTTGTCATATGCGATTTACTTGTATCTTCACCATCATCACACTGACGTCTTTTATTATTGTTAATATTTCGTACAATTGGGCCACATAAAAATCTTACTTGTTTAAATCGTTTCCTTTTTATATGATCAATATGTACCTGTTTATTAATTCCATTAACAAAAATTAAATATCTGAAATTACTTAGTTTTTTAACAATTTTTGCTGGTATCCAATTTACATAATTTGAAAAAATATTTCGATACAATACAGTTTCACCTTCTTTAAAATTTTCGATTACTGGCTTGTGTGACTGTGTATTCGAAATTTGGTCTATTACTTCTGCTTCTCTATTTAACCTTTTAACTAGATTATTATCTCGATTCTGAGGTAAAACCAAATCGAGCAAAGTTTTAGGTTTAAATTTAAATAACATATTTACAGGTCATAACTTAGTAACGGTGCAAGGAGCATTTCTATACTTGATAAGAAAATTGTTTAACTTTAAATTTAAAGGTAATTGTCGCATTTTTGGATCTACTAACATCTTCCTAATGGAGCTCTTGAATGTTTGAACAGCACGTTCCGCAATGCCGTTTGAATGTGGGTGATAAGGTGGTGATTTTAAAACTTCAATCCCATTTGATCTACAAAACAAATTAAATTCTTTGGAATTAAAAGGCGGTCCACTGTCGCTTGCTATGCATTTTGGTAATCCAAACGTACTAAAAACGGATCTAAGTCGCTCAATAACACTTTTGGCAGTTGTAGTGCTCATAGGAAATGCTTCTATCCATTTTGAGAATGTATCAATCAATATCACAACGCACATTCTGTCAACTGTGCAAAAATCTAAATGAATTCTTTCAAATGGAAAACTAGACATGGGCCATTTATTCAGAATACTCTTTTTGGAATTTTGTGTTACTTGACACACCTCGCATTGCAAAACAAACATTTCTACATCTTTATCAATATAAGGCCACAATACATATGAGCGTGCTAAAGACTTTGCCCGCACTACACCTATATGTCCATCATGAACAAGTTCCAATACTTTATTTATCAAGCTTTTCGGTATAACAATTCGATCGCCGTAAAATACGCACTCTGATTCTGTTGCTAATGAATCTCTTTTTAAAAAATATGGTCTAACCTCTACCGAAACATGGTCTGGCCATCCGTCTCTGACATATTTATACACTTTTATTAAAACCTCATCCTTCTTCGATTCCAGACGTATATCCTCTAGCTTAAGCGGAAAATCAGACATATTCAAAGAATTAATACTATCGTCCTCAAAACCTGTACCTGCTGAAAGCGGCAACCTCGATAAGGCATCCGCATTTCCCATCTGCGACGCTTTCCTATACTTGATAGTATGTTTGTACATTGACAACATAATGATGACAATAATCATGCAAAATTGCAAGCTCGCCAGATAAATTTGGAATGCACTTGTTATAATAATTGATTATCCCTAGATACGACTTCAATTGAGCTTTGTTAACAGGTTCAGGCGCTTTTAAAACTGCCTCCAACTTCTTCGGACTTGGTTTAATGCCTTGTGCACCAATACAGTATCCTAGGTACTCAATTTCTTCTTTAAAAAAACTCACATTTATTCAAGTTTACCCTAACATTGTACTCAAGGAGCCTATCCAACACCAATAATAAATTACGCATACAACTTTCTCTGTCTTTGCCACCTACCAGTATATCATCAAAATATATATGAACCATTTCAAGTCCCTTTAAAATTTCACTTATGATACCCGAAAAAATTTGAGGAGCTGTCTTCAACCCAAAAACAAGCCTTGTAAATTTGAATAGTCCAATGTGTGTGTTGACTGTCATCAATTCTTGTGATCGTTCCGATAATGGAACTTGCAAATATGCCCCTGTTAGATCTAACTTGCAAAAATACTTCCAACCAGCCAAGCTTGCCAAAATATCGCCAATTCTTGGCATCACACTGTGCTCCATCTCTACAAACCTATTTACCGTCTTTTTACAATTTACGCACAGCCTAACTGACCCATCGCCTTTATTAACAATCACTAACGGACTTGCCCATCTACTCCTCTTCACTGGTATTAAGACACCTTCTTCACACAATCTTTCTATTTCTTCTTTAACCTTATCTCTCAATCCAAAGGGGACGGTATATGCTTTACAGAAAATTGCATAAGCATCATCCACAAGATCAATTTCTGCTTTAAAATCTAAATCAAGATCATGCATCACTTGATTAATTTTAACATGCACCGAAATTTTCCCTGCCACCTCAACGTTATCACCTGATAATAACTTTAAAGGTATATTCTCTTGCACCATTGCACAATGTTGAAAATACTTTAAATAATCCGATTCATGACACACGGTTACACAAGCTCCCGTATCGATTTCCATTTCAAGCATTATATTTTCAACAGACATCTCAATTGAATTAATTTCACACTCGTCTAAATTGTTTACATTATTTGTAAGTCTATTTTTCTTATTAAAACAATGTCTCGCATAATGTCCTAATTTACCACAATAAAAACATCTAACCCCCTTTCTACTGTTGCTTTTATCCCGTGACCCATGTTCTGTCCTACGCTGATGTTGCTGCTTGATCTGCCTTTGACGCTGAAATTGCGGTGAATTTCTTTGCTCTGCATAGTTCGAAGAACTAGATCTACTAGGCCGGTTGTTGTTGCTGTTGTTGCTTCTGCGTTGGTGATTTGTCATATAATTTATGTTACTGCCTCTCATCATATCAAGATTTTTGTTGCTCATTTCCATACAAAGAGCAATTTCGGAAGCCTTTTCTTATGTTTTTAAACCACTTTCATTTAAGAGTCTATTCTGAATTTTTGAGTCACTTAGCCCACATACAAATTGTATTAAGAGTGCCCTGTCCAAAAATGTCTCAAATTCGCACTCATTGGCCATTTGTTTCAATTCAACTATGTAGTCACTAATATTTTCGCTCTGGTTTTGTTGTCTCTTGAAAAATTTAAAGCTTTCTACTAAACTGTTCTTTTTAGGAGCAAAATGTAATTTAAGCTTTTCTATTAATTTAACATACGTAAAGTTAGTTTCAAATTTTGGCGCAATCAATGATATTAGGATTTTAAACAAATCTGGACCACCAAGGCTTACAAGAAATGACACTTTTTCGGAATCTATTAAAACTTTGTTTACAGAAAGTAAATGATCCAATCGTCGTGCATATAAGTTAAAATCTTCACCTAATGTGAAAGACTCAATTGTACCCACAAACAATTTCGCACTTTCCGCCATTTTGCCACTAAATATTTCACTATATTCCAACAAGAATTATAATAAATATTTACTCCGATTTATTCCTCTTTATTTAAAATCACTTTATATATATTTGCGTCGACCACGCGCTACCAATTTACTATCCTCGTCGACACTGAAATGTTTTCTCTTTGAATGAAACACCTTGAGAGCTCGGCTTAGACTAAATTACTTTATTTAATAAAAGTTCTTAAAACTAACAAGTATTACTTACATACTAAGAGCAAGAGAGAAAGTTTCTTAGGCAATATCTATATATGCATATATCTCAGAGACTATGAAGTTACATGTTTTTTTGTTAGTCAATTTTAAACACACTTAAATTGACATGAAAGCTTAAACCAAATCTAGTAAAGGGTTTTCCAAAAAGAGGTGTTATTTTGAATAGCCCGCTATTTCGGTAGCTGTCACTTTTGAAGCTGTCATTTTTTGACATTTGACAAGTAGAAACTACGCCATTAATAAAAATGGAACGATACACGCTTCAACAACGCATTGAAATTATTAAAATTCACTATAAAAATGGTGAAAATTTGGCAGAGACGGTTCGTAAAACTAAAACATTTTTGGGTCGTCGTGAAGCACCTTGTCGGACCGCAATACAGAAATTGGTGGACAAATTCGAGCTGTTGGGACAAGTTAGTGATGTGAAGAATAAAACCCGTGCACGTCGCTCAAGAACAACTGAGAATATTGCTGTTGTAGCCCAAAGTGTTGAAGAAAACCCAGGTTTGTCCATTCCTCGTCGTTCTTTGGAATTAGGCATTCCACAAACGTCATTACACCGTATTTTGCATAAAGACTTGGGTCTTAAGGCTTATAAAGTTCAGTTAACACAAGAACTCAAGCCGGCTGATCATCAACAACGTCGTGTCCTTGCTGATTGGGTCTTTGAAATGCATGAAAATGATTCGGAATTTCATCGAAAAATCATCTTGACTGATGAGGCCCATTTCCACCTCGGAGGCTACGTCAACAAGCAAAACTGTCGCATCTGGGGCTCGGAAAACCCAAGAGTTATTGTTGAAAAGCCTCTCCATCCTCAACGCGTGACTGTTTGGTGCGGTTTATGGTCCGGCGGGGTCATTGGACCTTACTTTTTCGAAAATGAGGCTGGAGCAACAGGTACGGACAATGGTTTAATGATTTTTTATGGCCGGAATTGGATGGTATTGATCTGGACAACGTTTACTTTCAACAAGACGGCGCTACGTGCCACGCAAGCAATGAAACCATCGATCTTTTACGGGAAAAGTTTCCGGACCGTGTTATCTCTCGAAAAGGTGATCACAATTGGCCACCGAGATCTTGTGATTTAACACCTTGCGACTTCTTCCTTTGGGGCCGCGTGAAAGATAAGGTCTACGCCAACAGCCCAGCGTCGATTCAAGACCTCAAAGATGGAATTCGTGAGGCTATCGAGGACATAGGGCAGCCACTTTGCGATTTGGTTATGGAAAATTTCATGAAAAGGATATGGTCCTGTAAGCGTGGTCGTGGCGGCCATTTGGCTGATGTTGTGTTCCATTATTAACGGCATACCTTCCTCTTTATAATGAAATAAACATCCGATCATTTATCTCAAAAAATGCCATTTTTCTTTGAATATCAAAATAACACCTCTTATTGGAAAACCCTTTATTTAACTATTCAAAAGTTTTAAATTTATTTTGTTACTTTTTCATGTCAATAAACTTACCACACTATTTTCTAAATGCTCCCAAATTTCAAAATTTCAGTTTTTATTGATGTTTTTTAAATAGTAAACTTTACCGGGCCTTTAACATTACTTATCTTTACTTTATTTTTCTTATAAAAACAAAAATTCTTCGAAAAAAACAGCTTGTCAAAGGACTGATGTTCATTATATGCATTCATTCGATAATGAATATTATTCCTTCGATTCTCAAAATATGCAAAGTTCATTCGAATGAATAGATCTATTCTATCGAAATAGCTATTCATTCGAATCTCAAAATAAGGCTGACTATATAATTATATATAGTGTTCATAGTTTTGAATGTTTTTTTTTTACTTCAACGCACTTAAGTTCACGTCTAATTAGTTAATTTTTAAGCTGAATTAATTCTGTGCCTCCTAAGTCACAGGAGAACAACCTTAAAGTCTATTCCACTTTTGAAATAAAGTGAAAAGTATTGACAATTCTCTGTATAGAGTTGTCTAAGAACAGCATTACACGATTCAATGGATTCACAAATGATTTTTATGCCTATAGATAGTTTCTTAATTGAGTAATTAGATATTTTAAGATCTTTCAATATCATGTGCACATATTCGGGGAGTATTTGCACCAATTTAATTGTCGGCGCATATACTTTTTTTCTACAATGGGTGAATTGATCTCATCAATTTCATCATTATTGTCAGTATCCGAATGACATTAGAGAAAAAAAAAGAATTGTTTCGAAGGTACAAAGTTTTTTATCCGAGGACAACTGTCTGCCCTCGGAATCAGGCGATCGCTCGCGTTCGGTAATGTTGATTATAGTTATAGAGAGAACTTAAGAGGTTAAGCACGTTGTGCGTAGTCGAAAGCTCCGAGTGAACTGATTCTATGTCGTTTTATGTGTTTTTTAAAGTTCTTTTGCAATTTTGTTTGTACTTTTATAACTTTAAACTCCATCGTGAAGTGTGGTGTGTGCTCCTCCTGGGCGCTCCTTCCAGTGAATTAGTAATCTAGAATTCTTGCAGGCAATCTGATGATTCATATTCTTAGTTGACATTTAAGATACTGAATCGATCAACTCTGTCAAAATTTTACCTTTTTCAGCGAAAAAGTATTTAGACGTGTTTTGTATTCACATGTTCTTAAAGTATTGTGAGAATGGAAACTATAGTTCAGATATATTTATATTGAATCATTGTAGTAGACAAAGCGAACAAAGCTTTGATTTAACAAAAAATGTTTGTGTTCTAGAAGACCGTCAGGTCGTTCTCTCAATCTTCAAGGTTCAAGGTGAAGTGATTAACTAAAATTTCTTTCCTACCCCTTACTTTTGGCACTTTGTCTTCAAAGACAGGAAAAATTAATAAAAGTCAGAGATTTTTCCAGTGCTCCATACGTGGGGGATGCCGGTTGATCCTCTTGATGATATGCATATAATAGAGTTGTAAGTTTAGATTTATAAAGTGGAATATTTGGAAGCAAATAACTTATTCTTATTATTGAAATTATTATGGATGCTAAAATCAATCCTTTTATAATTAAAAAACACCTTTATGACTTTGCCTTTTTTATTCAAAGTATATTTATTTATTTAATTTACACTTGAATTTTGTTTGGATGCATTTCGACTTTTTGTCATCCTCAGCGAGTACTTTTAAACTAAACTCAATAAGTGACATATCATTTAATAGGAAAGTAGATGTAAACAAAAAGAAAAGGAAGAAAGTACAAGACAAAAGAAATTAACAAACAAGAACTCAAGTTATTGCAAATTTGTGTACGTATGTTGATTAATGACATCCAGAGCTTTGAATAAAGGTGACCGTATAGGTGCTTCCATCGTGTTCATTGTGATGTGCTTATTGAGGTACATATAGATGCTCTCGTAAGCGTCTAGTTTGTATGATTCCAGTACTTGTTTCTTTAGTTTAATGTTGTTTGTATCCCATTTTGTGTGGTTAAGTTCTAGTGCATGGAGTGCCACTGCTGATTTCGTTGCCTGATTTTTGTTTATGTTGTTCAAATGTTCTTTAAAGCGTGTATGAATATTTCTTTTAGTTTGACCGATGTATTTTTGTTCACATTCAGAACAAGTTATCTCATATATTCCTGATTTTTTCAAATTATCCGTTTTATCTTTCAAGTTTGTTAATAAATTTTGAATATTTCTTTTGCTTGAATGGACGATTTCCATATTATGTTTTTTAAATACTTTTTTAAAATTATTTGTTATTTTTGGAATAAATGGAAGACTTATTCGTTTTTTATGTTCGGTGTCCGAAGAAAGGGTTGTTATGTTGCGTTTTTTAATTTTGTTTGAGTGTAGATTTACCATTGAGTCAATCATTTCTTCTGTGTAGCCGTTCAAAAATGCTGCTTCTTTAATGTATTTTAATTCTTCCATATAGCATTTAACATTGAGTGGTAGTCTACATAAGCGAAAAATCATGCTGTGAAACGCTGCTTTTTTATGTGTCATTGGGCAGTATGAATCAGATGGTATGTACCTTGGTGTATTTGATGGTTTCCTATACACAGAGAATTCAATGTTTCCATTACATTTCCGATTAAGACATACATCTAGAAAAGGTAATCTTGAATTCTTTTCTATTTCTATAGTGAAATTTATTGTTTCCCATTGTTGGTTAAGGTGTTGTAATAAATTATCTATTTTCACTTTTTCTGCTACTGCTGCTATATCATCTACATATCTGTACCAAATTCTTGGCAAGGAATTGTTTTCTTGCATCTTCATTTCAAAATGCGACAAGAATATATTACCTAAGAAAGGTGAAAGTGCGTTTCCCATACAAGTGCCTTTAGTGATTTTGTAAAATTTGTTATCAAACTGACATATGTTCATATCCATACAAACTTTGGTCAGTTCAAAGAATAATTTTCTCTTCTTTTCGCATACTTCATGTTCTAATAACCATTCTTGTAGAATATTTAACGTTTCTGGAATTGGTATGCTCGGAAACAATGATTCTACATCGAATGATACTAAAAGCTCATTATCTTTTATTTTAGTTTCTTTCATTCTATCGCAAAAATCATAGCAATTTTCTACATAAAGTCCTTTTGGTTTGGGGTACTTGTTCAACTTTTCCACTAACCATTTGGATATTTTTTCGGTTGGCGAATTGCAATTCGATACAATTGGTCTCATTTTTAGATTTGAAGTTTCTTTATGTGTTTTAGGTAAACAATAAAGTTTTGGGACAGTTGGATTAGATGTTAAAAGATTCCATTTAGTTCTCAAATCATAAACTTCTTCAACTTTTTTAAGTGCCTTGTTTGTAGCTCTAGTCATTGATGGTAGTGGGTCTTTATCAAGCAATTCAAAGTTACCGTTATTGATGGTTTCAATTACTTTTTCTTTGTATTGTGATTTATCTAAAATCACAATATCTCGACCTTTGTCTGATTTCATGTACAAACAATTTTTCTTTTTTAAAGAAACTAACGGGTGATTTTTTGGCTGGTTTGGTTTTGGCAACACTGGTTTTGACAGCTGACGTGTGTTTAGTACCTTGTGTCACTGTCAAACAGCTTCAGTTTGGTTTGCAATTTAACCATGGATCGTCTTACAAATGAACAACGCTTGCAAATTATTGAATTTTACTATCAAAATTCGTGCTCGGTTCGAAATGTTCATCGCGCGCTGCTTGTGTTCAGCGATGAGGCTCATTTTTGGTTGAATGGGTACGTAAATAAGCAAAATTGCCGCATTTGGAGTGAAGATCAGCCAGAACCATTGCAACAGCTACCAATGCATCCCGAAAAAGCCACTGTTTGGTGCGGTTTATGGGCCGGCGGCATTATTGGGCCTATTTCTTCAAAGATGATGCGAATCGCAGCGTTACTGTCAATGGTGAACGCTACCGAGCGATGATAACAAACTTTTTTTTGCCCAAAATGGAAGTTCTTGACTTGCATGATATGTGGTTTCAACAAGACGGTGCCACATGCCACACAGCACGCGAAACAATGGCGCAATTGCGAGGCGAGTTTGGTGAACAGTTAATTTCACGTTTCGGGCCGGTCAATTGGCCGCCTAGATCGTGCGATTTGACACCATTAGATTATTTTTTGTGGGGGTATGTCAAGGCTAATGTCTATAGGGACAAGCCCGCTTCGATTGACGCACTGGAAGCCAACATCCATGCATTCATTCGTGAGATACCGGCCGATATGTGTGAAAGAGTATGCCAAAATTGGACTCAGCGGATGGGCTACCTGAGACGCAGCCGCGGTCAACATTTGCATGAAATTATCCTTAAACATTAAATTGCAAGGTTCAAACTATCGATTCAAATAAATATTTCATTCATTTTTTCGAATTTTTTGTGTTTTTTTTTTTTTTAAATTCTAAACCTCTTAAAAAATCACCCATTATTATTGAATCATAACAAGGCACTTAAAAAAGTTGAAGAAGTTTATGATTTGAGAACTAAATGGAATCTTTTAACATCTAATCCAACTGTCCCAAAACTTTATTGTTTACCTAAAACACATAAAGAAACTTCAAATCTAAAAATGAGACCAATTGTATCGAATTGCAATTCGCCAACCGAAAAAATATCCAAATGGTTAGTGGAAAAGTTGAACAAGTACCCCAAACCAAAAGGACTTTATGTAGAAAATTGCTATGATTTTTGCGATAGAATGAAAGAAACTAAAATAAAAGATAATGAGCTTTTAGTATCATTCGATGTAGAATCATTGTTTCCGAGCATACCAATTCCAGAAACGTTAAATATTCTACAAGAATGGTTATTAGAACATGAAGTATGTGAAAAGAAGAGAAAATTATTCTTTGAACTGACCAAAGTTTGTATGGATATGAACATATGTCAGTTTGATAACAAATTTTACAAAATCACTAAAGGCACTTGTATGGGAAACGCACTTTCACCTTTCTTAGCTAATATGTTCATGTCGCATTTTGAAATGAAGATGCAAGAAAACAATTCCTTGCCAAGAATTTGGTACAGATATGTAGATGATATAGCAGCAGTAGCAGAAAAAGTGAAAATAGATAATTTATTACAACACCTTAACCAAGTCTGTCAGTTCTGTTCTGACTCTTGTTTGTGTTACAAGTGTTATTTTTGCTAGACTCTTTGCCTACGATGAGTACTCTGTGCGGAAAGTGTGCCGATTTACTTGATAGCGGTGATACTGTCTTGTGCGGTATATGCGGTGTCCCATTTCACGCCTTATGCTCTCTGCTAAGTAACTTTGAATTAAAAATCATAAAATCCAGTTCAATCATCTTCTGGAAATGTGAAAATTGTATAAACATAGTTCTACCATCCTTAATTAACAAACTATTTGACTGTGTTGCTCTGTTGCATAGAACAGATTCCGAATCTAAACCAACTTGTTCTAAAAATACGAATACCACACAAAAAATCGTAACAGAAAAAAAACAATTAGATGTCAGTAAAGACGTGCGTTATTCTACAAAAGGTCAACGACTCTCAAAAGTTATTGTGCCTCTAAAGAAAAAATTACAAACCAAATTCCATTCTTCTCCTGCACCTAATCGACTCTCAATAACTAATGCTACTCCCTAATCCTCCCCTCTTATTTCATCTGAAATTGCAGTCGGCAAAAATCAACCAACAACTGGAAAAACTAAAACTTTAAAAAAACAACAACCTCTTGCACTGCCTGCTTCATCATCGAAAATTGCGCTCTCTAAAGAAGAGGTGCAAAAAGAAGAAGGTTTTGTGCAATCAAATGACGATAATGATACATCCTCTGCTGCTCTCGTGGGAGTGCTTTATAATTCAACATCTCTTTTAAGAAATGATTTGGACATTGGATCCACTTCCTCTCCCGTCAATCGGAATATTGCTGCTGGTACGAGTGAGACGATTGCAATGAATGTGGGTCTGGGTACGGCGAATGTAATTGAGGTTCCTCTTAGCGAAAAACATGCTAATGATGTGTGTGTTGATGAAGACGAATCTGGGAAAGCCGACGACGGTGACGACGATGATGGTGTTGCTATAATTACTGATGTTACTAATGCTGATGGTTTGACTTCTGCTTGTGATGACGGCTCTAAAACTGAAAATGCTAAAATTCTACGTTCTGCTAATAAATATATTTTTAAGTCCGGTGGTAATATGGATGCAGACATCTTGAAAAAAATGTTTTTAGCAGAATGAGGTGGTTCCATATTTCCAGTTTCCGAAAGGAAACAACAACTGAAAATATAACAGATTATATTCAATCTAAAACTAAAATTGATTCCTCCCTTTTCCCGTGTTAAAAGCTAGTTACGTTAAACTATGATGGGGAAAAGCTAAGATTTATTAATTTTAAAATTGGGACTCCTAATTGGGACGGTATATGCTTTACAGAAAATTGCATAAGCATCATCCACAAGATCAATTTCTGCTTTAAAATCTAAATCAAGATCATGCATTACTTGATTAATTTTAACATGCACCGAAATTTTCCCTGCCACCTCAACGTTATCACCTGATAATAACTTTAAAGGTATATTCTCTTGCACCATTGCACAATGTTGAAAATACTTTAAATAATCCGATTCATGACACACGGTTACACAAGCTCCCGTATCGATTTCCATTTCAAGCATTATATTTTCAACAGACATCTCAATTGAATTAATTTCACACTCGTCTAAATTGTTTACATTATTTGTAAGTCTATTTTTCTTATTAAAACAATGTCTCGCATAATGTCCTAATTTACCACAATAAAAACATCTAACCCCCTTTCTACTGTTGCTTTTATCCCGTGACCCATGTTCTGTCCTACGCTGATGTTGCTGCTTGATCTGCCTTTGACGCTGAAATTGCGGTGAATTTCTTTGCTCTGCATAGTTCGAAGAACTAGATCTACTAGGCCGGTTGTTGTTGCTGTTGTTGCTTCTGCGTTGGTGATTTGTCATATAATTTATGTTACTGCCTCTCATCATATCAAGATTTTTCTTGCTCATTTCCATACAAAGAGCAATTTCGGAAGCCTTTTCTTATGTTTTTAAACCACTTTCATTTAAGAGTCTATTCTGAATTTTTGAGTCACTTAGCCCACATACAAATTGTATTAAGAGTGCCCTGTCCAAAAATGTCTCAAATTCGCACTCATTGGCCATTTGTTTCAATTCAACTATGTAGTCACTAATATTTTCGCTCTGGTTTTGTTGTCTCTTGAAAAATTTAAAGCTTTCTACTAAACTGTTCTTTTTAGGAGCAAAATGTAATTTAAGCTTTTCTATTAATTTAACATACGTAAAGTCAGTTTCAAATTTTGGCGCAATCAATGATATTAGGATTTTAAACAAATCAGGACCACCAAGGCTTACAAGAAATGACACTTTTTCGGAATCTATTAAAACTTTGTTTACAGAAAGTAAATGATCCAATCGTCGTGCATATAAGTTAAAATCTTCACCTAATGTGAAAGACTCAATTGTACCCACAAACAATTTCGCACTTTCCGCCATTTTGCCACTAAATATTTCACTATATTCCAACAAGAATTATAATAAATATTTACTCCGATTTATTCCTCTTTATTTAAAATCACTTTATATATATTTGCGTCGACCACGCGCTACCAATTTACTATCCTCGTCGACACTGAAATGTTTTCTCTTTGAATGAAACACCTTGAGAGCTCGGCTTAGACTAAATTACTTTATTTAATAAAAGTTCTTAAAACTAACAAGTATTACTTACATACTAAGAGCAAGAGAGAAAGTTTCTTATGCAATATCTATATATGCATATATCTCAGAGACTATGAAGTTACATGTTTTTTTGTTAGTCAATTTTAAACACAATTAAATTGACATGAAAGCTTAAACCAAATCTAGTAAAGGGTTTTCCAAAAAGAGGTGTTATTTTGAATAGCCCGCTATTTCGGTAGCTGTCACTTTTGAAGCTGTCATTTTTTGACATTTGACAAGTAGAAACTACGCCATTAATAAAAATGGAACGATACACGCTTCAACAACGCATTGAAATTATTAAAATTCACTATAAAAATGGTGAAAATTTGGCAGAGACGGTTCGTAAAACTAAAACATTTTTGGGTCGTCGTGAAGCACCTTGTCGGACCGCAATACAGAAATTGGTGGACAAATTCGAGCTGTTGGGACAAGTTAGTGATGTGAAGAATAAAACCCGTGCACGTCGCTCAAGAACAACTGAGAATATTGCTGTTGTAGCCCAAAGTGTTGAAGAAAACCCAGGTTTGTCCATTCCTCGTCGTTCTTTGGAATTAGGCATTCCACAAACGTCATTACACCGTATTTTGCATAAAGACTTGGGTCTTAAGGCTTATAAAGTTCAGTTAACACAAGAACTCAAGCCGGCTGATCATCAACAACGTCGTGTCTTTGCTGATTGGGTCTTTGAAATGCATGAAAATGATTCGGAATTTCATCGAAAAATCATCTTGACTGATGAGGCCCATTTCCACCTCGGAGGCTACGTCAACAAGCAAAACTGTCGCATCTGGGGCTCGGAAAACCCAAGAGTTATTGTTGAAAAGCCTCTCCATCCTCAACGCGTGACTGTTTGGTGCGGTTTATGGTCCGGCGGGGTCATTGGACCTTACTTTTTCGAAAATGAGGCTGGAGCAACAGGCACGGACAATGGTTTAATGATTTTTTATGGCCGCAATTGGATGGTATTGATCTGGACAACGTTTACTTTCAACAAGACGGCGCTACGTGCCACGCAAGCAATGAAACCATCGATCTTTTACGGGAAAAGTTTCCGGACCGTGTTATCTCTCGAAAAGGTGATCACAATTGGCCACCGAGATCTTGTGATTTAACACCTTGCAACTTCTTCCTTTGGGGCCGCGTGAAAGATAAGGTCTACGCCAACAGCCCAGCGTCGATTCAAGACCTCAAAGATGGAATTCGTGAGGCTATCGAGGACATAGGGCAGCCACTTTGCGATTTGGTTATGGAA
The DNA here is from genome assembly GCA_932273885.2 of Leucozona laternaria. NCBI lineage: Eukaryota > Metazoa > Arthropoda > Insecta > Diptera > Syrphidae > Leucozona > Leucozona laternaria. The sequence goes on from OW026366.1 coordinate 139,790,350, forward strand.
AATTTCATGAAAAGGATATGGTCCTGTAAGCGTGGTCGTGGCGGCCATTTGGCTGATGTTGTGTTCCATTATTAACGGCATACCTTCCTCTTTATAATGAAATAAACATCCGATCATTTATCTCAAAAAATGCCATTTTTCTTTGAATATCAAAATAACACCTCTTATTGGAAAACCCTTTATTTAACTATTCAAAAGTTTTAAATTTATTTTGTTACTTTTTCATGTCAATAAACTTACCACACTATTTTCTAAATGCTCCCAAATTTCAAAATTTCAGTTTTTATTGATGTTTTTTAAATAGTAAACTTTACCGGGCCTTTAACATTACTTATCTTTACTTTATTTTTCTTATAAAAACAAAAATTCTTTCAAAAAAACAGCTTGTCAAAGGACTGATGTTCATTATATGCATTCATTCGATAATGAATATTATTCCTTCGATTCTCAAAATATGCAAAGTTCATTCGAATGAATAGATCTATTCTATCGAAATAGCTATTCATTCGAATCTCAAAATAAGGCTGACTATATAATTATATATAGTGTTCATAGTTTTGAATGTTTTTTTTTTACTTCAACGCACTTAAGTTCACGTCTAATTAGTTAATTTTTAAGCTGAATTAATTCTGTGCCTCCTAAGTCACAGGAGAACAACCTTAAAGTCTATTCCACTTTTGAAATAAAGTGAAAAGTATTGACAATTCTCTGTATAGAGTTGTCTAAGAAGAGCATTACACGATTCAATGGATTCACAAATGATTTTTATGCCTATAGATAGTTTCTTAATTGAGTAATTAGATATTTTAAGATCTTTCAATATCATGTGCACATATTCGGGGAGTATTTGCACCAATTTAATTGTCGGCGCATATACTTTTTTTCTACAATGGGTGAATTGATCTCATCAATTTCATCATTATTGTCAGTATCCGAATGACATTAGAGAAAAAAAAAGAATTGTTTCGAAGGTACAAAGTTTTTTATCCGAGGACAACTGTCTGCCCTCGGAATCAGGCGATCGCTCGCGTTCGGTAATGTTGATTATAGTTATAGAGAGAACTTAAGAGGTTAAGCACGTTGTGCGTAGTCGAAAGCTCCGAGTGAACTGATTCTATGTCGTTTTATGTGTTTTTTAAAGTTCTTTTGTAATTTTGTTTGTACTTTTATAACTTTAAACTCCATCGTGAAGTGTGGTGTGTGCTCCTCCTGGGCGCTCCTTCCAGTGAATTAGTAATCTAGAATTCTTGCAGGCAATCTGATGATTCATATTCTTAGTTGACATTTAAGATACTGAATCGATCAACTCTGTCAAAATTTTACCTTTTTCAGCGAAAAAGTAATTAGACGTGTTTTGTATTCACATGTTCTTAAAGTATTGTGAGAATGGAAACTATAGTTCAGATATATTTATATTGAATCATTGTAGTAGACAAAGCGAACAAAGCTTTGATTTAACAAAAAATGTTTGTGTTCTAGAAGACCGTCAGGTCGTTCTCTCAATCTTCAAGGTTCAAGGTGAAGTGATTAACTAAAATTTCTTTCCTACCCCTTACTTTTGGCACTTTGTCTTCAAAGACAGGAAAAATTAATAAAAGTCAGAGATTTTTCCAGTGCTCCATACGTGGGGGATGCCGGTTGATCCTCTTGATGATATGCATATAATAGAGTTGTAAGTTTAGATTTATAAAGTGGAATATTTGGAAGCAAATAACTTATTCTTATTATTGAAATTATTATGGATGCTAAAATCAATCCTTTTATAATTAAATAACACCTTTATGACTTTGCCTTTTTTATTCAAAGTATATTTATTTATTTAATTTACACTTGAATTTTGTTTGGATGCATTTCGACTTTTTGTCATCCTCAGCGAGTACTTTTAAACTAAACTCAATAAGTGACATATCATTTAATAGGAAAGTAGATGTAAACAAAAAGAAAAGGAAGAAAGTACAAGACAAAAGAAATTAACAAACAAGAACTCAAGTTATTGCAAATTTGTGTACGTATGTTGATTAATGACATCCAGAGCTTTGAATAAAGGTGACCGTATAGGTGCTTCCATCGTGTTCATTGTGATGTGCTTATTGAGGTACATATAGATGCTCTCGTAAGCGTCTAGTTTGTATGATTCCAGTACTTGTTTCTTTAGTTTAATGTTGTTTGTATCCCATTTTGTGTGGTTAAGTTCTAGTGCATGGAGTGCCACTGCTGATTTCGTTGCCTGATTTTTGTTTATGTTGTTCAAATGTTCTTTAAAGCGTGTATGAATATTTCTTTTAGTTTGACCGATGTATTTTTGTTCACATTCAGAACAAGTTATCTCATATATTCCTGATTTTTTCAAATTATCCGTTTTATCTTTCAAGTTTGTTAATAAATTTTGAATATTTCTTTTGCTTGAATGGACCATTTCCATATTATGTTTTTTAAATACTTTTTTAAAATTATTTGTTATTTTTGGAATAAATGGAAGACTTATTCGTTTTTTATGTTCGGTGTCCGAAGAAAGGGTTGTTATGTTGCGTTTTTTAATTTTGTTTGAGTGTAGATTTACCATTGAGTCAATCATTTCTTCTGTGTAGCCGTTCAAAAATGCTGCTTCTTTAATGTATTTTAATTCTTCCATATAGCATTTAACATTGAGTGGTAGTCTACATAAGCGAAAAATCATGCTGTGAAACGCTGCTTTTTTATGTGTCATTGGGCAGTATGAATCAGATGGTATGTACCTTGGTGTATTTGATGGTTTTCTATACACAGAGAATTCAATGTTTCCATTACATTTCCGATTAAGACATACATCTAGAAAAGGTAATCTTGAATTCTTTTCTATTTCTATAGTGAAATTTATTGTTTCCCATTGTTGGTTAAGGTGTTGTAATAAATTATCTATTTTCACTTTTTCTGCTACTGCTGCTATATCATCTACATATCTGTACCAAATTCTTGGCAAGGAATTGTTTTCTTGCATCTTCATTTCAAAATGCGACAAGAACATATTAGCTAAGAAAGGTGAAAGTGCGTTTCCCATACAAGTGCCTTTAGTGATTTTGTAAAATTTGTTATCAAACTGACATATGTTCATATCCATACAAACTTTGGTCAGTTCAAAGAATAATTTTCTCTTCTTTTCGCATACTTCATGTTCTAATAACCATTCTTGTAGAATATTTAACGTTTCTGGAATTGGTATGCTCGGAAACAATGATTCTACATCGAATGATACTAAAAGCTCATTATCTTTTATTTTAGTTTCTTTCATTCTATCGCAAAAATCATAGCAATTTTCTACATAAAGTCCTTTTGGTTTGGGGTACTTGTTCAACTTTTCCACTAACCATTTGGATATTTTTTCGGTTGGCGAATTGCAATTCGATACAATTGGTCTCATTTTTAGATTTGAAGTTTCTTTATGTGTTTTAGGTAAACAATAAAGTTTTGGGACAGTTGGATTAGATGTTAAAAGATTCCATTTAGTTCTCAAATCATAAACTTCTTCAACTTTTTTAAGTGCCTTGTTTGTAGCTCTAGTCATTGATGGTAGTGGGTCTTTATCAAGCAATTCAAAGTTACCGTTATTGATGGTTTCAATTACTTTTTCTTTGTATTGTGATTTATCTAAAATCACAATATCTTGACCTTTGTCTGATTTCATGTACAAACAATTTTTCTTTTTTAAAGAAACTATTATTGAATCATAACAAGGCACTTAAAAAAGTTGAAGAAGTTTATGATTTGAGAACTAAATGGAATCTTTTAACATCTAATCCAACTGTCCCAAAACTTTATTGTTTACCTAAAACACATAAAGAAACTTCAAATCTAAAAATGAGACCAATTGCATCGAATTGCAATTCGCCAACCGAAAAAATATCCAAATGGTTAGTGGAAAAGTTGAACAAGTACCCCAAACCAAAAGGACTTTATGTAGAAAATTGCTATGATTTTTGCGATAGAATGAAAGAAACTAAAATAAAAGATAATGAGCTTTAAGTATCATTCGATGTAGAATCATTGTTTCCGAGCATACCAATTCCAGAAACGTTAAATATTCTACAAGAATGGTTATTAGAACATGAAGTATGCGAAAAGAAGAGAAAATTATTCTTTGAACTGACCAAAGTTTGTATGGATATGAACATATGTCAGTTTGATAACAAATTTTACAAAATCACTAAAGGCACTTGTATGGGAAACGCACTTTCACCTTTCTTAGCTAATATGTTCATGTCGCATTTTGAAATGAAGATGCAAGAAAACAATTCCTTGCCAAGAATTTGGTACAGATATGTAGATGATATAGCAGCAGTAGCAGAAAAAGTGAAAATAGATAATTTATTACAACACCTTAACCAAGTCTGTCAGTTCTGTTCTGACTCTTGTTTGTGTTACAAGTGTTATTTTTGCTAGACTCTTTGCCTACGATGAGTACTCTGTGCGGAAAGTGTGCCGATTTACTTGATAGCGGTGATACTGTCTTGTGCGGTATATGCGGTGTCCCATTTCACGCCTTATGCTCTCTGCTAAGTAACTTTGAATTAAAAATCATAAAATCCAGTTCAATCATCTTCTGGAAATGTGAAAATTGTATAAACATAGTTCTACCATCCTTAATTAATAAACTATTTGACTGTGTTGCTCTGTTGCATAGATCAGATTCCGAATCTAAACCAACTTGTTCTAAAAATACGAATACCACACAAAAAATCGTAACAGAAAAAAAACAATTAGATGTCAGTAGAGACGTGCGTTATTCTACAAAAGGTCAACGACTCTCAAAAGTTATTGTGCCTCTAAAGAAAAAATTACAAACCAAATTCCATTCTTCTCCTGCACCTGATCGACTCTCAATAACTAATGCTACTCCCTCGCCCTCCCCTCTTGTTTCATCTGAAATTGCAGTCGGCAAAAATCAACCAACAACTGGAAAAACTAAAACTTTAAAAAAACAACAACCTCTTGCACTGCCTGCTTCATCATCGAAAATTGCGCTCTCTAAAGAAGAGGTGCAAAAAGAAGAAGGTTTTGTGCAATCAAATGACGATAATGATACATCCTCTGCTGCTCTCGTGGGAGTGCTTTATAATTCAACATCTCTTTTAAGAAATGATTTGGACATTGGATCCACTTCCTCTCCCGTCAATCGGAATATTGCTGCTGGTACGAGTGAGACGATTGCAATGAATATGGGTCTGGGTACGGCGAATGTAATTGAGGTTCCTCTTAGCGAAAAACATGCTAATGATGTGTGTGTTGATGAAGACGAATCTGGGAAAGCCGACGACGGTGACGACGATGATGGTGTTGCTATAATTACTGATGTTACTAATGCTGATGGTATGACTTCTGCTTGTGATGACGGCTCTAAAACCGAAAATGCTAAAATTCTACGTTCTGCTAATAAATATATTTTTAAGTCCGGTGGTAATATGGATGCAGACATCTTGAAAAAAATGTTTTTAGCAGAATGAGGTGGTTCCATATTTCCAGTTTCCGAAAGGAAACAACAACTGAAAATATAACAGATTATATTCAATCTAAAACTAAAATTGATTCCTCCCTTTTCCCGTGTTAAAAGCTAGTTACGTTAAACTATGATGGGGAAAAGCTAAGATTTATTAATTTTAAAATTGGGACTCCTAATTGGGACGGTATATGCTTTACAGAAAATTGCATAAGCATCATCCACAAGATCAATTTCTGCTTTAAAATCTAAATCAAGATCATGCATTACTTGATTAATTTTAACATGCACCGAAATTTTCCCTGCCACCTCAACGTTATCACCTGATAATAACTTTAAAGGTATATTCTCTTGCACCATTGCACAATGTTGAAAATACTTTAAATAATCCGATTCATGACACACGGTTACACAAGCTCCCGTATCGATTTCCATTTCAAGCATTATATTTTCAACAGACATCTCAATTGAATTAATTTCACACTCGTCTAAATTGTTTACATTATTTGTAAGTCTATTTTTCTTATTAAAACAATGTCTCGCATAATGTCCTAATTTACCACAATAAAAACATCTAACCCCCTTTCTACTGTTGCTTTTATCCCGTGACCCATGTTCTGTCCTACGCTGATGTTGCTGCTTGATCTGCCTTTGACGCTGAAATTGCGGTGAATTTCTTTGCTCTGCATAGTTCGAAGAACTAGATCTACTAGGCCGGTTGTTGTTGCTGTTGTTGCTTCTGCGTTGGTGATTTGTCATATAATTTATGTTACTGCCTCTCATCATATCAAGATTTTTCTTGCTCATTTCCATACAAAGAGCAATTTCGGAAGCCTTTTCTTATGTTTTTAAACCACTTTCATTTAAGAGTCTATTCTGAATTTTTGAGTCACTTAGCCCACATACAAATTGTATTAAGAGTGCCCTGTCCAAAAATGTCTCAAATTCGCACTCATTGGCCATTTGTTTCAATTCAACTATGTAGTCACTAATATTTTCGCTCTGGTTTTGTTGTCTCTTGAAAAATTTAAAGCTTTCTACTAAACTGTTCTTTTTAGGAGCAAAATGTAATTTAAGCTTTTCTATTAATTTAACATACGTAAAGTCAGTTTCAAATTTTGGCGCAATCAATGATATTAGGATTTTAAACAAATCAGGACCACCAAGGCTTACAAGAAATGACACTTTTTCGGAATCTATTAAAACTTTGTTTACAGAAAGTAAATGATCCAATCGTCGTGCATATAAGTTAAAATCTTCACCTAATGTGAAAGACTCAATTGTACCCACAAACAATTTCGCACTTTCCGCCATTTTGCCACTAAATATTTCACTATATTCCAACAAGAATTATAATAAATATTTACTCCGATTTATTCCTCTTTATTTAAAATCACTTTATATATATTTGCGTCGACCACGCGCTACCAATTTACTATCCTCGTCGACACTGAAATGTTTTCTCTTTGAATGAAACACCTTGAGAGCTCGGCTTAGACTAAATTACTTTATTTAATAAAAGTTCTTAAAACTAACAAGTATTACTTACATACTAAGAGCAAGAGAGAAAGTTTCTTATGCAATATCTATATATGCATATATCTCAGAGACTATGAAGTTACATGTTTTTTTGTTAGTCAATTTTAAACACAATTAAATTGACATGAAAGCTTAAACCAAATCTAGTAAAGGGTTTTCCAAAAAGAGGTGTTATTTTGAATAGCCCGCTATTTCGGTAGCTGTCACTTTTGAAGCTGTCATTTTTTGACATTTGACAAGTAGAAACTACGCCATTAATAAAAATGGAACGATACACGCTTCAACAACGCATTGAAATTATTAAAATTCACTATAAAAATGGTGAAAATTTGGCAGAGACGGTTCGTAAAACTAAAACATTTTTGGGTCGTCGTGAAGCACCTTGTCGGACCGCAATACAGAAATTGGTGGACAAATTCGAGCTGTTGGGACAAGTTAGTGATGTGAAGAATAAAACCCGTGCACGTCGCTCAAGAACAACTGAGAATATTGCTGTTGTAGCCCAAAGTGTTGAAGAAAACCCAGGTTTGTCCATTCCTCGTCGTTCTTTGGAATTAGGCATTCCACAAACGTCATTACACCGTATTTTGCATAAAGACTTGGGTCTTAAGGCTTATAAAGTTCAGTTAACACAAGAACTCAAGCCGGCTGATCATCAACAACGTCGTGTCTTTGCTGATTGGGTCTTTGAAATGCATGAAAATGATTCGGAATTTCATCGAAAAATCATCTTGACTGATGAGGCCCATTTCCACCTCGGAGGCTACGTCAACAAGCAAAACTGTCGCATCTGGGGCTCGGAAAACCCAAGAGTTATTGTTGAAAAGCCTCTCCATCCTCAACGCGTGACTGTTTGGTGCGGTTTATGGTCCGGCGGGGTCATTGGACCTTACTTTTTCGAAAATGAGGCTGGAGCAACAGGCACGGACAATGGTTTAATGATTTTTTATGGCCGCAATTGGATGGTATTGATCTGGACAACGTTTACTTTCAACAAGACGGCGCTACGTGCCACGCAAGCAATGAAACCATCGATCTTTTACGGGAAAAGTTTCCGGACCGTGTTATCTCTCGAAAAGGTGATCACAATTGGCCACCGAGATCTTGTGATTTAACACCTTGCAACTTCTTCCTTTGGGGCCGCGTGAAAGATAAGGTCTACGCCAACAGCCCAGCGTCGATTCAAGACCTCAAAGATGGAATTCGTGAGGCTATCGAGGACATAGGGCAGCCACTTTGCGATTTGGTTATGGAAAATTTCATGAAAAGGATATGGTCCTGTAAGCGTGGTCGTGGCGGCCATTTGGCTGATGTTGTGTTCCATTATTAACGGCATACCTTCCTCTTTATAATGAAATAAACATCCGATCATTTATCTCAAAAAATGCCATTTTTCTTTGAATATCAAAATAACACCTCTTATTGGAAAACCCTTTATTTAACTATTCAAAAGTTTTAAATTTATTTTGTTACTTTTTCATGTCAATAAACTTACCACACTATTTTCTAAATGCTCCCAAATTTCAAAATTTCAGTTTTTATTGATGTTTTTTAAATAGTAAACTTTACCGGGCCTTTAACATTACTTATCTTTACTTTATTTTTCTTATAAAAACAAAAATTCTTCGAAAAAAACAGCTTGTCAAAGGACTGATGTTCATTATATGCATTCATTCGATAATGAATATTATTCCTTCGATTCTCAAAATATGCAAAGTTCATTCGAATGAATAGATCTATTCTATCGAAATAGCTATTCATTCGAATCTCAAAATAAGGCTGACTATATAATTATATATAGTGTTCATAGTTTTGAATGTTTTTTTTTTACTTCAACGCACTTAAGTTCACGTCTAATTAGTTAATTTTTAAGCTGAATTAATTCTGTGCCTCCTAAGTCACAGGAGAACAACCTTAAAGTCTATTCCACTTTTGAAATAAAGTGAAAAGTATTGACAATTCTCTGTATAGAGTTGTCTAAGAACAGCATTACACGATTCAATGGATTCACAAATGATTTTTATGCCTATAGATAGTTTCTTAATTGAGTAATTAGATATTTTAAGATCTTTCAATATCATGTGCACATATTCGGGGAGTATTTGCACCAATTTAATTGTCGGCGCATATACTTTTTTTCTACAATGGGTGAATTGATCTCATCAATTTCATCATTATTGTCAGTATCCGAATGACATTAGAGAAAAAAAAAGAATTGTTTCGAAGGTACAAAGTTTTTTATCCGAGGACAACTGTCTGCCCTCGGAATCAGGCGATCGCTCGCGTTCGGTAATGTTGATTATAGTTATAGAGAGAACTTAAGAGGTTAAGCACGTTGTGCGTAGTCGAAAGCTCCGAGTGAACTGATTCTATGTCGTTTTATGTGTTTTTTAAAGTTCTTTTGTAATTTTGTTTGTACTTTTATAACTTTAAACTCCATCGTGAAGTGTGGTGTGTGCTCCTCCTGGGCGCTCCTTCCAGTGAATTAGTAATCTAGAATTCTTGCAGGCAATCTGATGATTCATATTCTTAGTTGACATTTAAGATACTGAATCGATCAACTCTGTCAAAATTTTACCTTTTTCAGCGAAAAAGTAATTAGACGTGTTTTGTATTCACATGTTCTTAAAGTATTGTGAGAATGGAAACTATAGTTCAGATATATTTATATTGAATCATTGTAGTAGACAAAGCGAACAAAGCTTTGATTTAACAAAAAATGTTTGTGTTCTAGAAGACCGTCAGGTCATTCTCTCAATCTTCAAGGTTCAAGGTGAAGTGATTAACTAAAATTTCTTTCCTACCCCTTACTTTTGGCACTTTGTCTTCAAAGACAGGAAAAATTAATAAAAGTCAGAGATTTTTCCAGTGCTCCATACGTGGGGGATGCCGGTTGATCCTCTTGATGATATGCATATAATAGAGTTGTAAGTTTAGATTTATAAAGTGGAATATTTGGAAGCAAATAACTTATTCTTATTATTGAAATTATTATGGATGCTAAAATCAATCCTTTTATAATTAAATAACACCTTTATGACTTTGCCTTTTTTATTCAAAGTATATTTATTTATTTAATTTACACTTGAATTTTGTTTGGATGCATTTCGACTTTTTGTCATCCTCAGCGAGTACTTTTAAACTAAACTCAATAAGTGACATATCATTTAATAGGAAAGTAGATGTAAACAAAAAGAAAAGGAAGAAAGTACAAGACAAAAGAAATTAACAAACAAGAACTCAAGTTATTGCAAATTTGTGTACGTATGTTGATTAATGACATCCAGAGCTTTGAATAAAGGTGACCGTATAGGTGCTTCCATCGTGTTCATTGTGATGTGCTTATTGAGGTACATATAGATGCTCTCGTAAGCGTCTAGTTTGTATGATTCCAGTACTTGTTTCTTTAGTTTAATGTTGTTTGTATCCCATTTTGTGTGGTTAAGTTCTAGTGCATGGAGTGCCACTGCTGATTTCGTTGCCTGATTTTTGTTTATGTTGTTCAAATGTTCTTTAAAGCGTGTATGAATATTTCTTTTAGTTTGACCGATGTATTTTTGTTCACATTCAGAACAAGTTATCTCATATATTCCTGATTTTTTCAAATTATCCGTTTTATCTTTCAAGTTTGTTAATAAATTTTGAATATTTCTTTTGCTTGAATGGACCATTTCCATATTATGTTTTTTAAATACTTTTTTAAAATTATTTGTTATTTTTGGAATAAATGGAAGACTTATTCGTTTTTTATGTTCGGTGTCCGAAGAAAGGGTTGTTATGTTGCGTTTTTTAATTTTGTTTGAGTGTAGATTTACCATTGAGTCAATCATTTCTTCTGTGTAGCCGTTCAAAAATGCTGCTTCTTTAATGTATTTTAATTCTTCCATATAGCATTTAACATTGAGTGGTAGTCTACATAAGCGAAAAATCATGCTGTGAAACGCTGCTTTTTTATGTGTCATTGGGCAGTATGAATCAGATGGTATGTACCTTGGTGTATTTGATGGTTTTCTATACACAGAGAATTCAATGTTTCCATTACATTTCCGATTAAGACATACATCTAGAAAAGGTAATCTTGAATTCTTTTCTATTTCTATAGTGAAATTTATTGTTTCCCATTGTTGGTTAAGGTGTTGTAATAAATTATCTATTTTCACTTTTTCTGCTACTGCTGCTATATCATCTACATATCTGTACCAAATTCTTGGCAAGGAATTGTTTTCTTGCATCTTCATTTCAAAATGCGACAAGAACATATTAGCTAAGAAAGGTGAAAGTGCGTTTCCCATACAAGTGCCTTTAGTGATTTTGTAAAATTTGTTATCAAACTGACATATGTTCATATCCATACAAACTTTGGTCAGTTCAAAGAATAATTTTCTCTTCTTTTCGCATACTTCATGTTCTAATAACCATTCTTGTAGAATATTTAACGTTTCTGGAATTGGTATGCTCGGAAACAATGATTCTACATCGAATGATACTAAAAGCTCATTATCTTTTATTTTAGTTTCTTTCATTCTATCGCAAAAATCATAGCAATTTTCTACATAAAGTCCTTTTGGTTTGGGGTACTTGTTCAACTTTTCCACTAACCATTTGGATATTTTTTCGGTTGGCGAATTGCAATTCGATACAATTGGTCTCATTTTTAGATTTGAAGTTTCTTTATGTGTTTTAGGTAAACAATAAAGTTTTGGGACAGTTGGATTAGATGTTAAAAGATTCCATTTAGTTCTCAAATCATAAACTTCTTCAACTTTTTTAAGTGCCTTGTTTGTAGCTCTAGTCATTGATGGTAGTGGGTCTTTATCAAGCAATTCAAAGTTACCGTTATTGATGGTTTCAATTACTTTTTCTTTGTATTGTGATTTATCTAAAATCACAATATCTTGACCTTTGTCTGATTTCATGTACAAACAATTTTTCTTTTTTAAAGAAACTATTATTGAATCATAACAAGGCACTTAAAAAAGTTGAAGAAGTTTATGATTTGAGAACTAAATGGAATCTTTTAACATCTAATCCAACTGTCCCAAAACTTTATTGTTTACCTAAAACACATAAAGAAACTTCAAATCTAAAAATGAGACCAATTGCATCGAATTGCAATTCGCCAACCGAAAAAATATCCAAATGGTTAGTGGAAAAGTTGAACAAGTACCCCAAACCAAAAGGACTTTATGTAGAAAATTGCTATGATTTTTGCGATAGAATGAAAGAAACTAAAATAAAAGATAATGAGCTTTAAGTATCATTCGATGTAGAATCATTGTTTCCGAGCATACCAATTCCAGAAACGTTAAATATTCTACAAGAATGGTTATTAGAACATGAAGTATGCGAAAAGAAGAGAAAATTATTCTTTGAACTGACCAAAGTTTGTATGGATATGAACATATGTCAGTTTGATAACAAATTTTACAAAATCACTAAAGGCACTTGTATGGGAAACGCACTTTCACCTTTCTTAGCTAATATGTTCATGTCGCATTTTGAAATGAAGATGCAAGAAAACAATTCCTTGCCAAGAATTTGGTACAGATATGTAGATGATATAGCAGCAGTAGCAGAAAAAGTGAAAATAGATAATTTATTACAACACCTTAACCAAGTCTGTCAGTTCTGTTCTGACTCTTGTTTGTGTTACAAGTGTTATTTTTGCTAGACTCTTTGCCTACGATGAGTACTCTGTGCGGAAAGTGTGCCGATTTACTTGATAGCGGTGATACTGTCTTGTGCGGTATATGCGGTGTCCCATTTCACGCCTTATGCTCTCTGCTAAGTAACTTTGAATTAAAAATCATAAAATCCAGTTCAATCATCTTCTGGAAATGTGAAAATTGTATAAACATAGTTCTACCATCCTTAATTAATAAACTATTTGACTGTGTTGCTCTGTTGCATAGATCAGATTCCGAATCTAAACCAACTTGTTCTAAAAATACGAATACCACACAAAAAATCGTAACAGAAAAAAAACAATTAGATGTCAGTAGAGACGTGCGTTATTCTACAAAAGGTCAACGACTCTCAAAAGTTATTGTGCCTCTAAAGAAAAAATTACAAACCAAATTCCATTCTTCTCCTGCACCTGATCGACTCTCAATAACTAATGCTACTCCCTCGCCCTCCCCTCTTGTTTCATCTGAAATTGCAGTCGGCAAAAATCAACCAACAACTGGAAAAACTAAAACTTTAAAAAAACAACAACCTCTTGCACTGCCTGCTTCATCATCGAAAATTGCGCTCTCTAAAGAAGAGGTGCAAAAAGAAGAAGGTTTTGTGCAATCAAATGACGATAATGATACATCCTCTGCTGCTCTCGTGGGAGTGCTTTATAATTCAACATCTCTTTTAAGAAATGATTTGGACATTGGATCCACTTCCTCTCCCGTCAATCGGAATATTGCTGCTGGTACGAGTGAGACGATTGCAATGAATATGGGTCTGGGTACGGCGAATGTAATTGAGGTTCCTCTTAGCGAAAAACATGCTAATGATGTGTGTGTTGATGAAGACGAATCTGGGAAAGCCGACGACGGTGACGACGATGATGGTGTTGCTATAATTACTGATGTTACTAATGCTGATGGTATGACTTCTGCTTGTGATGACGGCTCTAAAACCGAAAATGCTAAAATTCTACGTTCTGCTAATAAATATATTTTTAAGTCCGGTGGTAATATGGATGCAGACATCTTGAAAAAAATGTTTTTAGCAGAATGAGGTGGTTCCATATTTCCAGTTTCCGAAAGGAAACAACAACTGAAAATATAACAGATTATATTCAATCTAAAACTAAAATTGATTCCTCCCTTTTCCCGTGTTAAAAGCTAGTTACGTTAAACTATGATGGGGAAAAGCTAAGATTTATTAATTCTAAAATTGGGACTCCTCTGGAATATGTGCATTTGATCTACAACTCTGAGCTTTGGGCTAAGGGTATTCGTATTCGCTTGTTTAATTACAGGCCAAAAAACGATCCACCACCGATAGGAACTCTAACGACCTAGGCATTCCTCTTGCTGGTGTTGCTGTTGCTGATGTTGTTGCTGCTGATGTTGTTGTTGGCGATGTTGTTATTGCTGGTATTGTTGTTGATGATGTTGTTGTTGCTAGTGATGCTGGTGCTATCGTTGCCTATGAAATAAACCAAAAAGATGTTTATGTTGCTGATGATGTTGCCGAAGCTGCTGCTGAAGCCGTTTTTGATCATGAATTACCTACTTTAGGTGATTTAAGTATTTATTATTAAAATGTTGGTGCAGTAAGAACTCAATTAAATAATTTATTTTTATATTTTACTTCTTGTAATTATCAAATAATAATTAGTTTTAATAGAAACCTGGCTTAACGATAGCCATCTAACAACAGAACTTTTTAACTGTGATCAATATGCTGTATATAGGAAAGATCGTTGTTCAATAAAAACTAGTCTAAATAGGGGTGGTGGAATTATTATAGCCATTCATACAAATTTTATTTCTAAGCAAATTGAATTATTCTCAAGCAATAATGATACTTGTTTTGATATTGATCAATTAGTTGTTAAAGTGCATCTTAGAAAAAATGTATATTTATATATCTCCGCCAGCTATATTCCACCTGGAAGCCCACTTGAATTATATAATACTCACATTGATAATTGTAGATATTTGTTTAGTTCCTTGAATTCATCTGATCATATAAATTGTCTGGGCGATTTTAATATCGGTGATGTAAATTGGAAATTTGATGCTGACGATAAATGTTTAATTCCTTTTAACGTCAAAACTGAAATTGAGTGCTCTGTAATTGATTTTCACAGCCAGTTTAACCTATTGCAAAAAAATTATTTTCCTAATTCATTGAATCGCATATTAGATTTAGTATTTGTTGATAATGAGTTGGAAGTTAGCGTTGACAAAGCTCTTTCACCTGTAGTACAAAATTCTCAGCATCATATTTGCCTGGTCATAGATATTAAGCTCTTAGTCTATATTCAAACCATTAATGAAACCGATTATTTTTTTGATTATAAGCGTGGTAACTTCGATGCAATGAATTTGTTTTTAAATTCAATACCGTGGGAATCCATTGTAGAAAGCCAAGATCTGACCCAAGCGTTCGTATCTTTTAAAACTTACTTAAAGCAGGCATGTGAAAGCTTTATTCCGAAAAAATTAAGTAAAATGAATTCCAATCCACCATGGTTCAATGACAGTCTTTCTAAGCTCAAGAATAAAAAAAACAAAGCTTACAAACGCTACAAAAAAGATAAAAATAATTTGGTATTCAGACAAAACTATATTCAAATCGAAAAATCTTTTGATGTGTTAAATAAATTTTTGTATAGTATCTTTGTATTAACCGCTGAATCTAAAGTAAAAAAAAGACAGCAAGAGCTTTTGGAATTTTATAAACTCCAAAAGAAAATCTAGTGGTTTGCCTAATTGTATGGAGTTTTCTGGTTCCATATATAGTGATCTGCAAACTATCAGTAATCTCTTTGCAGATTGTTTTGAATCGGTTTACGCAGCTACGGCTCCTAGTGAGCTTCCTGAATTTACTCCATCTAATGTAGTCGATATAGGGATTGTTCAATTAGGATTTTTTGATGTACTTGAAGCGTTGAATGGGATTGACGATAGCAAAGGACATGGTCCAGATAATATATCCCCCAAGATAATCAAAAAATGTGCAACGTCCCTTGCGTTACCTTTGTGGCTAATCTTTAATGAATCTCTAAAAACAGGTGAATTTTTAGATGAGTGGAAAAAATCGTTGATAACTCCGATCTTCAAGTCTGGTCCAAAGCAAAAAATTTGTAATTACCGACCAATATGTAAGTTATCCGTTATTCCTAAAATATTTGAAAAAATTGTATGTGATAAGCTGATTTTTCTAACAAAACAACTCGTATCTGATTATCAGCATGGATTTGTTTCTGGCAAATCTACAACTGCAAATCTCACTATTTTATGTGATTCTGTTGTCAGAGGTTTTGAAAGTGGTCTTCAGACCGACATCATCTTTACTGACTATGCCAAAGCATTTGATAGGGTCAACCATGAAATATTATTGCACAAATTGTCTAAGCTTGGTTTCCACTCCATATTTTTAAAATGGATACATTCTTATCTCATTGATCGAACTCAATTCGTTAAGATAGATAGATTTGTTTCCAGGTGCATAAAGGTAACCTCGGGCGTCCCTCAAGGAAGCCACATTGGTCCATTGTTTTTTAATTTGTTCATCAATGATATTCCCGACTTTTTCCAGTTTTCCAGGTATCTATTATATGCTGATGACGTAAAGATATTCAGAACTATACATTCTGTAGTTGATTGTCACTTATTGCAAGAAGATTTGTGTGAACTTGCATCTTGGTGCGAAAGAAATCTTCTTTTCTTAAATGTAGCTAAATGTCAAAGTTTTACGTGCTCAAGGAAAATTACACCGATAGTATTTGATTACACTATCAATAATATAACATTAGACAAAGTAAGTCAAAAGAAAGATTTAGGAGTCATATTAGATCGGAAGTTCACATTTAGTAGTCACATTGACTGTATAGTTAATAAAGCATATAAAATGTTGGGTTTTTTAAGAGGGAACACTAGAGAGTTCTCCGATTCATATGCTCTTAAATCTCTTTATATGGCTTTTGTGAGATCGACCCTGGAATACTGTTGCGTGGTTTGGAATCCTTACTATGCTTATCATTCCATAAGGATTGAAAGGATTCAAAAAAGTTTCACGAGATTTTGTTTTATTAAGCTGAATTGGAACATTGTTATGCCGGCATATAATGTGAGATGTTTGCTTTTTGGTATGCAAACGCTTGAGGTCAGAAGAAAGTATTTTTCTATTATGATGATAAAGGACTTAAACAATGGTCACATTATTTGTCCTTACTTGCTGGAGCAAATAAACTTTTATTTTCCCAGCAGAGGCCTCCGTATAGGCTTTCACTTACGGGAGACCTTTTCAAAATTTAATTATGGTAGAAATGTACCGATTGTGCGTTGTATCAGAGAAACTAATACTATAATTGAAAAAATTGATATTTCTATGCACTGCTCGAGAGACACTTTTAAAAAAAATGTTATGTTAATATTGTCATTGCATTAATTATTATGTTATATGTTAAACTTATGTTTCCTGTATATATTTCTATTTATTTTTACTATTTTATATTTCAATATTTCAAGTATTTATCATAATTTTTGTATATATATCTATAATATTTATGTAATCTTAAAGAGAATTAATCTCAGATTGATGAAATAATAAACTAAACTAAACAATGGGAAACAATAAATTTCACTATAGAAATAGAAAAGAATTCAAGATTACCTTTTCTAGATGTATGTCTTAATCGGAAATGTAATGGAAACATTGAATTCTCTGTGTATAGGAAACCATCAAATACACCAAGGTACATCCCATCTGATATTACTGCCCAATGACACATAAAAAAGCAGCGTTTCACAGCATGATTTTTCGCTTATGTAAACTACCACTCAATGTTAAATACTATATGGAAGAATTAAAATACATTAAAGAAGCAGCATTTTTGAACGGCTACACAGAAGAAATGATTGACTCAATGGTAAATCTACACTCAAACAAAATAAAAAATATAACTTGTTCTGAATGTGAACAAAAATACATCGGTCAAACTAAAAGAAATATTCATACACGCTTTAAAGAACATTTGAACAACATAAACAAAAATCAGGCAACGAAATCAGCAGTGGCACTCCATGCACTAGAACTTAACCACACAAAATGGGATACAAACAACATTAAACTAAAGAAACAAGTACTGAAATCATACAAACTAGACGCTTACGAGAGCATCTATATGTACCTCAATAAGCACATCACAATGAACACCATGGAAGCACCTATACGGTCACCTTTATTCAAAGCTCTGGATGTCATTAATCAACATACGTACACAAATTTGCAATAACTTGAGTTCTTGCTTGTTAATTTCTTTTGTCTTGTACTTTCTTCCTTTTCTTTTTGTTTACATCTACTTTCCTATTAAATGATATGTCACTTATTGAGTTTAGTTTAAAAGTACTCGCTGAGGATGACAAAAAGTCGAAATGCATCCAAACAAAATTCAAGTGTAAATTAAATATATAAATATATAAAAAAGGCAAAGTCATAAAGGTGTTTTTTAATTATAAAAGGATTGATTTTATTATATGAGACTTTGCGGTAAACAAATTTTATCGTTTTTTACATTAAACATTATATATTATGGATGCTTTTAACATTCAATATCATAAATATTTGTTATGTTTCACTTCTACTATCAAGTGGGTATCAAGATAAAGATATACTTTTTGATAAAAAATGCAACTCGTTTTTCAAGGGTACCTACTTTTTGTCAAACATGTAGGTACGATTGGAAAAATTAACACTTGCGTATAAAATTTAGAAAAAAAACTATCGATAGTATCGATACTATCGATAGTTTTTGCGAAAAACATCGATAGTGAAATTTTGCAATGTTTATCCAACACTTCTTTCCAGGAACTTCATAACCAGGTGGTTCCTTAATGAATTTTGTTCTTCGACAATTCTATTTAAATAAGCCGTCTTCACATCGAAATACTTTAAAAAAATTTGTTGCTTTGCAGCTATAGCCGAAAATATCATCAAAATTGTGATTCTAGTGACAAGAGCTACAGCTCCTCGTTATCCACGCCATAATATGGATTTTTTGTCTTGATATTTCATTCTTTTCGTCCAGTTTGATTTTGAACCAATTGCATTCCTTTCTTTGTGCAAATTCGTTACTGCCCAAGTGTGATTGAATTGGTGGGATTACATCTCCTCTTCCATCACTTTCTTCTATTCCGAAAATCGCACAGATTTTTTGAATTTCTTAGGCTCAGCCAAAACAATCGATGCCTTGCCTCCAACATAATCGTAAAGATGGACTGTCAGCTTACTTTGTGTACTTCGTTCAGAATGTCCCGTTGCAATCAGTAGCCTATTTTTCAGATGATACTTCAAATATCACACATAATTTTGTCATTCTTTCTGTACGATTGCTATGTCTCAGACTTGTGATGTGATGCACTGTCATACAACAATGTATGACTGGAAACTACAGAAGATTTGGACTTGTGATTTGTAAACTTGACCTGAATAGTCGTCTTTTCGTTGTGCTCAACAAAATATTTTCTATGCGATTTTTTTTTTATAAAATCTTGTTTAAATTTTTACCATGGAAGTTGGTGAAAATTCACCTCCAATTTTAAACAATGTGCCCCCTGACAAACCAAAAAAAAGATTTCAATCGTTTTGCCATCACATATGTTCAGCAAAATGGAAACAGAGCCATTTTGGAAACAGTAAACTGGTCGTCGGATAAAGACGACATTGAGTCTCATACAGCCAAATAATTAAAATATATAAGTGGAAAAGAGATGGAGGCAGACGCTACTATTTGCAATGCTCAACAACTTCCACGGGATAACTGTATCCATATCGGAACTACAGACAATGCTGATTTTTCTGTGACCAGGCGGGTTAATGCTCAACTTTCAACAGAGGTTTTATTTTCTAGCCTTCTGGAACTTCAAAAAGATATTTTCACGAACATTATTGCTTGCAAAAGGCGACAATCTGCTCCTGATCGAGGTGCAAAGAAGGTAGCGACTGATGCTCCTAAAAATCACAATCGCTTTGCCCTTTTGGATGTAGACGAGCACGAGACATTGCCACCACTTCACCAAAAATACAACAGCAGCAATATCTGCAACAACAGCGGCAACTTCAACAACAACGGCATCATCAAAGCCAGCAACAGCAGTAATAACGGCATCAACAAAGCTAGCAACGACGAGGTTGCAAATCGTCCCGAAGAGACGAACAAAACGAAGGAAAATTTCGTCCAAAACGATCCTCGAATTTATAAGTAAGTCTATATATAAAGTCTTGAAAATATAAAATTTATTGCTTACTGGTTCGGGAAATTAAAGATATTTGTAAGGGATGTTCCGCCGCATATCCTATTAATTAAATAGTTTAAAGATAGTAAAATTGAAGCTTTTTCATTCACTCCGAAACATTTAAAGAAATTTAATTAAGTTCTAAAGGGTACATTAGCTAATTTCTCTCCGTCCGATATTCAGCATGAATTCCTAAGACTGGAACCCTCGCTTGACTGTGAAACCAAATGGTCTAGAGATAACGATTTCCCACTCGATCTCTTCCTCTGTGTCCTGGAGGATAATGAAAGTTTTCTTACAATTAAATCCTTTAAGACCCTAATGAGACATATAATCAAATGGGATTCCATAAAAAACTCAGGTACCCGACAATGCTTCAGGTTCCAACGTTATGGTGTGGCAGCCTATTGCTCACATGCAACTAGGTGTGTGAAATGCCGCAAATACCACGAAGCTGGTGAATGTTACATAGGGTACAAGAGTGAATCTCCGCCCTAGACGGGTGGACTTTTTGAAAAAAGAAGCAGCTTTGACTAGTGTTAAAAGTATTAATTTATTTATTTACTTATTTACATGTGCAAGCAAATTTTCAGCTAACAGATTATGGCTTATAACTTAAATAATAATGAGTTTTATAAATAGTTATATGATACAATTAAAAAATAAAAAGAAGTAAAACACTAGCTTTAAAGGAATCCCTTGAACAACTCAAATCAATATATTGACAAACTTCATTGAAATTGTTTATAGATCTAGAAACTGGCTCATTACAACCATAGCTTGTCCTATGAAATTGCTCAAAAAGTAAGTCCATTGAACGAAAAGATCTTATCGGTGCGTATAATGGTATTATCGAAAGTAGGTGGGGGCATCTAATGTGGTAACATAGCACATCCCTCACAAGCATCACATCATGAATGGTTCGTCTTGATTCAAGAGACTTAATTCCAAGCAATAGGCATCTTGCTCTATAATCAGGAGAAAATCTCCAATTCATTTTAAAAATTATAAATTTTGTGAAACGCCTTTGGACTTTTTCAATTCGGTTAGAATAAGACTTAAAAGACGGATTCCATATAACAACTGCGTATTCAAGTATTGACCTGACAAGAGATGTATAAAGTGATAATAAAGCGTAAGGGTCACAAAAATCAATGCAATTACGCTTTATGAAGCCTACAAGTGAATTTGCTCTACCCACAATGTATTCAATATGGCTTTTAAAAGAAAAACTTGAATGAAGCATAATGCCAAGGTCTTTGATTTTTACCACTCGAGCAAGTGAGTTAGACTCAATCAAATAGTTAAAGTCAATGTGACTTTTAGATTTAGAGAATGAGATCACATTACATTTTTTTTATATTCAACTTTAAGCTATTATATTAGACTCAATCAAATAGTTTAAGTCAATGTGACTTTTAGATTTAGAGAATGAGATCACATTACATTTTTTTATATTCAACTTTAAGCTATTATTACAACACCATTCCGCAATACGGTTATTATCTGATTGTACGAGGTAGCAATCTTCCACACTTTTTATCTTCAAAAAATGTTTTAAGTCATCGGCATATAAAAGACACTTGGAGTGTTCGACAGCTAAGGCGATATCATTTACAAAAATGTTAAAAAGAATTGGGCCCAAATGACTACCTTGTGGGACACTAGAGGTACATTCAATAGAACTTGAAAAAGAACTATCGATGATAACTTTTTGAGACCTGCCAGTGAGGTAAGATGAAATCCAACACAGAAACTTAGAGTGGAAACCAAATATTTCCAGTTTTTGCAACAGAGTGCTGTGTTTCACAGGATCAAACGCTTTGCTAAAATCTGTGTAAATTGCATCCACCTGAAACTTACACTCTAAGGAATTAATAACGTATCTGGAAAAAATAGCCATATTGGTAGTAGTGCATCGTCCAGATATAAAGCCGTGTTGCAGTTCAGTATTTTTATAAGACATATTTTTTGGAAATCCATTAGATTTTCTCTTCGTATTAACAAAGGACCAGAAGGAGTTACAATTGTTCTTAATATTACTCTCTATATTCATGATATAACCCTTGTGAAGGAACTTATTACGTGTGAAAAAATCTTTACGCAATTTACTAAAATAAGCATAGTCCAACTCATTTTTTGAGTGCTTATATTTATTAAAAGCTTTACTTATTTAAATTAGATAACTGCTTATTGTAAAGGGTTTTACAATAAGAGGTGTTATTTTGAATAGCCCGCTATTTCGGTAGCTGTCACTTTTGAAGCTGTCATTTTTTTACCTTTGACAAGTAGAAACTACGCCATTAATAAAAATGGAACGATACACGCTTCAACAACGCATTGCAATTATTAAAATTCACTATAAAAATGGTGAAAATTTGGCAGAGACAGTTCGTAAAACTAAAACATTTTTGAGTCGTCGTGAAGCACCTTGTCGGACCGCAATACAGAAATTGGTGGATAAATTCGAGCTGTTGGGACAAGTTAGTGATGTGAAGAATAAAACCCGTGCACGTCGCTCAAGAACAACTGAGAATATTGCTGTTGTAGCCCAAAGTGTTGAAGAAAACCCAGGTTTGTCCATTCCTCGTCGTTCTTTGGAATTAGGCATTCCACAAAGGTCATTACACCGTATTTTGCATAAAGACTTGGGTCTTAAGGCTTATAAAGTTCAGTTAACACAAGAACTCAAGCCGGCTGATCATCAACAACGTCGTGTCTTTGCTGATTGGGTCCTTGAAATGCATGAAAATGATCCGGAATTTCATCGAAAAATCATCTTGACTGATGAGGCCCATTTCCACCTCGGCGGCTACGTCAACAAGCAAAACTGTCGCATCTGGGGCTCGGAAAACCCAAGAGTTATTGTTGAAAAGTCTCTCCATCCTCAACGCGTGACTGTTTGGTGCGGTTTATGGTCCGGCGGGGTCATTGGACCTTACTTTTTCGAAAATGATTAATGATTTTTTATGGCCGGAATTGGATGGTATTGATCTGGACAACGTTTACTTTCAACAAGACGGCGCTACGTGCCACACAAGCAATGAAACCATCGATCTTTTACGGGAAAAGTTTCCGGACCGTGTTATCTCTCGAAGAGGTGATCACAATTGGCCACCGAGATCTTGTGATTTAACACCTTGCGACTTCTTCCTTTGGGGCCACGTGAAAGATAAGGTCTACGCCAACAGCCCAGCGTCGATTCAAGACCTCAAAGATGGAATTCGTGAGGCTATCGAGGACATAGGGCAGCCACTTTGCGATTTGGTTATGGAAAATTTCATGAAAAGGATATGGTCCTGTAAGCGTGGTCGTGGCGGCCATTTGGCTGATGTTGTGTTCCATTATTAACGGCATACCTTCCTCTTTATAATGAAATAAACATCCGATCATTTATCTCAAAAAATGCCATTTTTCTTTGAATATCAAAATAACACCTCTTATTGGAAAACCAATGGAAGCTTTGGTTGATTATTTGATTTTGGTTTGCGAACATGAGGTATAAAATTAGAAAAACTTTCAAAAATTATTGAAGAAAATCGCATATACATATTTTCAAGATT
The DNA here is from genome assembly GCA_932273885.2 of Leucozona laternaria. Classification (NCBI taxonomy): domain Eukaryota; kingdom Metazoa; phylum Arthropoda; class Insecta; order Diptera; family Syrphidae; genus Leucozona; species Leucozona laternaria. The sequence continues at coordinate 139,813,887 of OW026366.1, forward strand.
TAAATTTAAAAATTCATTGGACCAATTAAAAGTACTTAAAAAATTATTAAGTTCAATAAAATTTAAAAATTCATTGGACCAATTAAAAGTACTTAAAAAAATTATTAAGTTCAATCAAATTTGCCTTGTTAAAATTATAGCTTGTTGAATGATGATTAAAATCTACACTAGAAAATATATACATTTCAATTTCAATAAATAATTCTTCATGATGAATGGATTCATTTAAGGAATGGATTCATAAAAGGAACATTTGAAACTTTAGAATTTAAAAAATCATTACAAATACAGACTAAATCTAATATTTTATTTAGAGAATTAGGAATACCATTGATTTGAATAAGATTTAATGAATAAAGAGAATCAACAAAAATAAATTCATAACCTTTTATCATATTACAAGCTATTAACATACTATCGCTTCCATTTGTTCCACCAGTTCCATTTGTTTGAAAATCAGCTAACTTAAATCATAACATAGTAGAATTTTCATCATAGTCTAACTCAGAGATGATAAAATTAATTATGTATACCAAACTAAATTTATAATAAGTGTCAAAATTTCGCTCAATAAACTTTCTTCTTAAACAAAACGTGATCGGGTGAGCTTATCTCATCAGTTTTATTCTTAATAAAAAACAAAAGATTAATTTTCAGATATTCAACTCAACATTTCTGGTCCTTCGAGCCGGATTGGAGTAATTGATTGGAATAAAAATTAATCGATAATGTCTAAAGCTAACCAAGTTCAACATCTGTTGGAGAAGCAAGGCGAACTGTTCGAGTTGATTGCAAATTCTTTTGCTAAACTGAAAAACAGCTCTCATATCAGCAGTCAGCGTATTCAATCCCGCATCAACGCTCTATCTAAAAACTGGGATGACTATAAATACAATCATAATTCTTTGGCAATTCTAAGATCATCATTAAAACCTGAACAGAAGGCAGAGTAAGACGGGGATCCATATTTTAAAGGAAAAGCATACATGGATTGTGAAGAAAATTATCTTTATGCCATGGAGCAAATGACAATATTATTAGAAGAAATAATGCCAAAACCTTCCATTGATGGCACAGCCTTGTCTGATATTTCCATGGTCCGATCACCATCTTCATCTACATCACATGTTCGCTTGCCGATAATGAATCTTCCTTTGTTTAGTGCAGAGTTTTCAGATTGGGCTCCTTTCAAAGACGCCTTCACATCGCAAATCGGTGCCCATAAATCTCTGAAATGCGTTGAAAAATTACAATATTTAAAGACATGTCTCGCTGGTGGCAAAGCCGCTCCCCGTTTGCATACTATGCCTCTAACAGCAGTTAACTTCAAGGTTGCATGGGATGATCTTCTAGAGCACTACGACAACAAGAGACTTTTGGTTGACTCAGCGTTGGATCTTCTATTTTCTGCCAAATCAATAACTCAAGAAAGTTCAGAAGACCTTGATGGTTTAATGAACACAATAAATCAAGCAGTATGTTCTTTAGAAGGTCTTAGTTGTAATGTTGACCATTGGGATGAGATTCTAGTATTTCTAGTTTCTCGTAAGCTTGATTCTGCGTCCATAAAAGAATGGGAAAAACATATAGGTTCCAAATCAGAAACTTCTTCTTGGAAGGAATTTAAATCATTTATACAAACCCGCATTCGTTCTCTTCAGGCTTACGAACAAGTGAATCACAAACAACATCAAGACACGAGAAAGCCAGCATCAGGTAAAAATCAGTTATCCAAAGCAAAATCTCATCACGTGACTATCCGGAGCTCTTCTCAATCGTGTTCTCTTTGCGGAATCATTTTATATCAGCTTGTCCAAATTATCTATCAAAAAGCTTTGAAGAACGTCATCAGTTTGTCACACAAAAAAGACTCTGCTATAACTGTCTCGGTCCACACTCAATCAGCGGATGCTATTCGAAGAAAAGGTGCAACCTGTGCAGTGGTCGTCATCACACATGTATTCATCCCGGAGGCAATACATCTTATCATAAGTCTATAAGCCTGGCACAAAATAAATCTACAATAGAACCAGTATCAGCTGGACCATCTTCTGCTGCATCTCTTAATGTGACTTACATCTACAAATCTCCAACAAACGGAAGGCTCCTAGCAACAGCTTTAGTAAAAATTAAATCGAGTAGTGGAGAGCGTCACATGGTAAGACCTTTTCTAGGCCAAGGTTCTGAAATTAATTTAATTTCGGAAAAACTAAATCAAATTCTTGGTTTGCCACGTGCTCACACCTCATTCATCATATCGGGTATAGGAGCTGACTCATCATCTTCGCACAAAGCAAATGGAAAGGTTACCTTGGATTTACAATCATGCGTAAATGAATTCAGCAGTGTTTTTGACGCTTTCGTTTTACCAAAGCTAACTAATTATCTGCCTTCAACAATGGTTGCTGTCAACAACTGGCCTCATCTCAAAGGTCTGCAACTTGCTGATCCTGAATATTATCAGCCCGGTCAAATCGATCTCCTACTCGGAGTAGAAGTGTACAGCCAAATTATACAGAATGGACTTCGAAAAGGACCAATGGAGGCGCCAATCGCTCAACTTACCAGTTTAGGGTGAATTCTTTCTGGATCCACACCATTAGCAGTACACACAGCATCGTTGGAAGCAGCAAGCTTTCATTGTCATATTGACTATGACCTCAACGATCTTGTGAAACGATTTTGGATTCAAGAAGAAGTCTTCAGTTCTAATAAGAATCAAATGACTTCGGAAGAAAAACGTTGCGAGGAGATTTTTAGAACCACTCACACTCGAGATTCAGAAGGAAGATATACTGTGAGGCTTCCTTTTAAGTCACATCCTACATCTTTTGGAGACTCACGAACCCCAGCACTGAAAATGATTTACAGGATGCAAAAACGTTTCATCAACAATCCATCGTTCTATGAGAATTACTCAAACTTCATCAACGAGTATGAAAACTTAGGCCACATGCGCAGAACATCTGAGCCTCCAAAATCAGCTGATAGAGTTTTTCATTTACCACATCATGGTGTTGTTCGTGAAATGAGCGCCACAACTAAACTCCGAGTTGTCTTCAACGGATCTTTTAAGACACAGCAAGGTTGGTCACTGAATGAATTTCTCCACGAAGGCCCTAAGCTTCACGTCGATCTTCCTGATGTTTTGACATGGTGGCGGGTAAATGAATTTGCATTCTCATCCGACGTCACAAAAATGTTTAGGCAAATTCAAGTTCATCCTGACGATTGGGATTTTCAAAGAATTTTGTGGCTTGAAGAATCAAATATAGTGGAATTTCTTTTGACAACCGTAACATACGGGACCACTCCAGCTCCTTATCTTGCAAACAGAGTTCCTCGTCAACTTGCCTGAAGCTAAAGAAGTATTCGAGCAGAACACGTATGTCGATTATATCTACAGTGGAGCGTCATCTATCACGGAGGGTAAGCAAAAAATCAGTCAAATAATAAATATGTTCAAGGTAGGTTGTTTTCCACTTCAAAAATGGGCAGCCAGTCACGAAAGCCTTTTAGAAGATGTGCCTATTCAAGAACGTGCTACGTGCTCATATTCACATTGTATCATGGATGGCCCTATTCATCGTACATTAGGACTTAACTGGCAACCTGTTAATGATAGTTTCATTTTCATTTCAGAACAAATAAGTGTCCCAGCGGTATTTACGAAAAGAAATGTTTTGTCTCGTATTGCAAAACTCTTTGACCCGCTGGGATGGCTATCTCCAGTGGTTGTTCGAGGAAAAATATTTATGGAGGAGCTTTGGGGAGCAAATTTAAGCTGTTCTGAAATTTAAGCTGGGATGAAGCTATTCCTCTTTACCTCTAACTGCGATGGAAAGCTTACATTCATGAGCTTGAAGATCTACATTTGATCATTGTACCTAGGTTGCTTGGATTAATTCCTTCATGTTTATCTATTGAAATCCATGGCTTTGCTGACGCCTCGCATGTAGCCCTAGGTGCAGTCATCTATCTTCGTGTTTGAAAAGCTAAAGAGAATATTCAAATAACACTATTAGCATCCAAGACGAAAGTGGCTCCTATTCGAAAATCAAGTCAATTGAGAAGAGTTTTAAATATCGATGTATCAGCTATACATCTCTGGACCGATTCCAGTACGGATTTGTTTTGGATTCAAGGCCAATCTAATAGGTGGAAAGATTTCGTACGCAACCGTGTCTCTCAAATACAAGAAAAGCTCCCTGAGGCACATTGGCATCATTTACCAGGCGAGGACAACCCAGCTGATTATGCAGCAAGGGGCTTATCACCTCGCAAGTTATCTGAGAAATCACTTTGATGCTTTGGACCTAGTTGGCTGAAACTTAGCGCAAGCTATTGGCCATCGCTCTCTCTCAAGTTAGATAAGTGCGCAGATCTGGAAGAACGTCAGCAAATAGTAGCCTTTGCTGCAAAGAAGACAATCGATACTACTTGGGATCTTATAAATAAGTATTCATCGTTGATGAGACTCCTGCGAATAACGGCCTGGTGCAGGCGCTTCATTTATATTCGCAAAAATATACAAGAAAAGAAAAAAGCCAAAACTGATATAACTTATGTACCAAATTTTATCACATTCAGTAGTTGGCTTAAACCTGAGGAACTCGATGCGGCAAAGCTGTTTTGGATCACATGTGTGCAGTTTGAAAGTTTTTCTTCAGAAATCAGTAAATTATCTCGTTTACAGTCCATTCATCACAGCAGCTCTATTTTTCGCCTTACTCCATTCATCGACTCACATCGAATTCTTCGAATTGGCGGGCGGCTTCGGAACGCCCAAATCGATTTGGACACAAAACATCCAATCATACTTCCTCCTGAGTCTAAATTAACAAAGCTAATTCTGGATAATACACATAAATCATCACTTCATGGTGGAGTCCAATTAATGCTTGCCACGCTAAGAAGGAATTAGTGGATTATCGGAGGTCGCAATGCAGTTCGCAGTTTCGTAAATCTTTGTGTAGTTTGCGCAAGGTATCGAGCTACAAACCCTAAGCAACTAATGGGCCAGCTTCCTATGAATCGAACGATTCCATCACGTCCATTTTTGCATTCGGGCGTGGATTATGCCGGCCCATTCACACTCAAAACCTGGAGAGGACGAGGAGCTAAAAGGTACAAAGGATATCTTGTTGTATTCGTGTGCTTTTCTACATCTGCAGTTCATCTTGAACTTGCCACTGATTACTCAACAGAAGGATTTATTACGGCTTTTCAGCGCTTCACTGGTCGACGAGGCATTTGCTCGACACTAAGAAGCGACTGTGGAACTAACTTTGCTGGTTAATAATGTTGAATCCTTAGTAGATGCACTTGCCAATGACGGTACAAAATGGTCATTCAACCCGCCATCAGCACCCCATTTTGGGGGAAAATGGGAAGCGGCTGTTAAGTCAGTTAAGTGGCACATCAAACGAGTTATAGGAGATGTTGTTCTTACTTATGAGGAATTTTCGACTTTCTTTATCCAAGTGGAATCGGTTTTGAACTCCCGCCCAATCTGCCCTCTCTCAGATGATCCAAGCGATCTGGAAGCACTCACCCCAGGCCACTTCATCTTGGGCGACGCTTCAGTTCCAGAACCATCGTTAATCAAACTACCTACATCAAGACTATCTCGTTATCAACAGCTACGACAAATGCTGGAAAAATTTTGGCAGAGATGGTCACACGAGTATCTTCAAAGGTGGCAAGACAATGGTAAGTGGCATCAAATATACAAAAACATCAAAGAAGGAGCTATTGTACTTGTTGTGTATGAGCGATTACCTCCAAGTAAGTAGCCCTTCAACACATCCTGGTGCTGACGGAATTGTTAGAGTCGTCACTGTGAAGACCCAATCAACAACACTTAAGCGTCCAATAGTTAAACTTTGTTTACTGCCAGTTTCCAATGAAAACATACATTAAAAGTAAATTATGCAGTATATATTTCAACGCTCAAATGAGGCGCCGAGGCAGGCAGGCGGAATGTTTGAAAATAAGCTAACTTAAATCATAACATAATAGAACTTTCATCATAGTCTAAATTAATATGCTGAATGGTGCAATTATATAATTAACTTAGAGATGATAAAATTAATTATGTATACCAAACTAAGTTTCAATGGAAACACAGATTTGCTCAATATTAGAGTGAGGCAAGGTAATTTCTTTACAATTATATGTAGAACGAACAGCAACAATTATTCCACCACCACGCTCTATTGCGGACTTACATCTTTTAAGTCTGTAGACGTTGAATATACGAGAATCAAAAAGCTCAGATGAAGATATTTCGGGATGTAACCAAGTTTCAACAATAATAATTACATCATAATCCAGGTGACTTGAATTGTTAAATAAATTTGATACTTTTGTACGAATGCCACTAGCATTATGAAAGTATACATTAAGTGATATTTTATTAGTTTTTTTAGGTTGAACATTATGGCAAGACGGCTGTAGAATAATGCTTGAGGACATCAATGAGTCCTCAGATCCTACAAGGTTTTAGCCTTGAACGAGAAAGGGCGAATCTTGACTCCATTTGGCCAAAAAGTATCAACATAGATTTTCTTGGACGATTCGTAGGAAACACCAATCTTGAAATTAACAAATTTTAGCTAACGATCATCATTCAATTTATTTAATTTATTGCATAAAATATCAGTTTTTAGTGAATTTTGTTGACCAAGTTGATTGTTAGATGTGTATCTGAGAAATATCAGTTGGTTCAATTCCGAGGTTGTTGGATATGTAATTGACAATCCCATCAGTGGTAGTTTTTGGATGAAAACTTCTAATATGGAAATATTTTAAATTTCTTGCTATTTTAAGATCATTGCAATGTAATTTTGTGCCGACAATTATCTTATTAGCAACGTTATTATTAGTTGTAGACATACCTTGCTGGTTACTTGTTTCAGCAGAATTATCCATACCAACTTCGACTTGTGAGTGTTCATTTTTGACAACATCGAGGAATATCGTTATTATCAGCATCTAAGATAACAGCAGCAGCACCAACAGCAACTCCAACATCCGCAAGCAAATAATTATCAACAGCATCAACAGCAAATTCACCATCCGCTTCCAAATTATTAAAAACAGCAGCAATATTATTAATACTAACAGACTCCCCAGAACTTGCAGTACCATTAGTATTTTCACTTTTATCATTAAGATCTTCACGTTCAGTCTCCACGACACTTGTGGTACCCTTAGAATTTCCAGTTTCATTAACAAGAGTACCTAAACTATCAAGAGCAGCACCATTGTCATCAACGATAGATAAAAAATTCCCCTCATTTCCATTATTAAAACTATCAGTAATAAAGCTATACAAAATAACTCTGTTGTTAACATGGTTAACAAAGTATGGAGGAAAGTTCTTCATCCTTCTCTCCCAGCGCCGCAAAGGGCGAGTTTTCTGACTTCATAAACGAGTCCAATAGGTTGTTTGGCTTACCAATAAACCTATTAAATTAAAGTTTGGTTCTGTGTACGTTCGCTAACCAGCCAAACCTTTTGACCGATTTTCTTAATGTTTTTTTTAAATTGAAGAGGAATATGGGTAGAAGGTTAGAACAAAAAAAAATTATAAAAAAATATAGAATATCTGTTAAAAAAAGAAATGAAATTTCAATTGGTCACATGGGTCACTGATTTGACAATATTTAGTAATTTGCGCAAATCAAAAATAATAGAGTTCGTGGTGCAGTGGAAAGAACTCCGCTTTTGTTGGGGCCAGTAAGTAAGTTGTAAGTTATTGATAAGTAGGCTAGTTTTTATGAATTTTTGTCTAGCTTTAAGTTAGTTATAAGCTTAATGAAAAATAAAAATAAATTTAACAAAATAAAAAAAAAAAAAGATCTCCGCTTTAGACGTGAGGGGTCTCAGGTTCGATTCCTGTCACCGGCAACATTTATTTTTTAATTTTTAGTAATTTTCTCTTTTTTTCAACACATTCGCTGCAATTCAAAATGCATGGCCTAAACCAATGTTTTGGTGAGGAAACGACAAGCAATCTATATATATAAAAATGAGTTTTGTGTGTGACCTTATATCTAGAATACGACTGACAATGAGTGGATTTTTATTTAAATGAAAGGGGACCATTTGTTGATGGTTTAGGAAAAAAAAAATCGAAAAGCAGTCCAGCCGAAGTTTTCGTAGCCCACTTTTTTTTAAAGCTACATCGTAAAAGTCCACTTTATTGTTGTAATATTTTTGTCCATTCATCGTGTTGTGTCATTAATTCAAATCCAAAATTGAAAATTAATCCGGACATTCCCAATGAAGCTCTAATTTTGATTGAAGACAGTTTTATGTCGATATAAAAACGAAGTCGGTTTCATCATCATCATCGGCTCGACAACCGGGGTCCGGTCCTGGCCTCCTTCAACAAGTCTCTCCACCCATCCCGGTCTCGAGCCGCCGCCATCCAGTTGCGCACCCCAAGGCTCCGGGCGTCCTGGTCTACGCCATCTCTCCAGCGCAAGCATGGTCCACCACGCTGTCGTCTACCATAGAATGTACCACAAAGAACTTTCCGAGCAGGTTCCTCTTCGCTCATGCGAGCTAGGTGCCCTGCCCACCGGAGTCTACCGAGCCTAATTTTTGTCACGATATCTGCTTCAAGGTAGATTGCGTACAATTCATGATTGTACCGTCTCCGGAATCGTCCTTCCTCACAAATGGGGCCAACAATTCTCCTTAAGACTTTTCTCTCGAACGCGGCTAAGAGGTCGGAGTGCCTTTCGCTAAGCACCCAAGTCTCGGATCCATATGTGAGTACTGGCAGGACCATGGTCCTGTACAGCAGCAGTTTTGAAGTTATGGTGAGATTTCTGGATTTGAAGAGCTTTGACAGACTATAATAGGCTCTGTTGGATTTGAAAAGCCGCCCGAGTTATATAATTAATAAAGTAGCATGCTGAATTTCATTTCCAACGGAAATGAAATCTGAAATGCATACTGAAACAAATAAAATGACAATGATACACTTTTTGCGTCGCAAACAAGTGTATCATATTTCGTCTGCACGATGAAAAACAAATAATAATATCATCATTCGTCTTCACGACGAATGATAATGCATTATTGCAGATTACACTCTGTCAACTTATCTTTTGGTTCCTGTGTGGGCATTTGGCCACACAAGTAGTCGATGGTTCATTTGGAACTATCAAGGAGAAGAAAAGTCAGTCATTAATTAGAGTTGAAATAAAGAACATACGAATCTCCTTTCGGTATAATATTAGAAATAAAGATTTAAAGAAAGAAAAATAAAGAGTGTTTTATTAAAAAAGGTAAAAAGAAGAAATGAATTTAGGTAAAGTCTCGAAATAAAACTGGCGCAGTCGCGGAAGGATCTAAACTCCAAAATACGTTAGAAAAAATAAAATAAAAACAGTGCGAAATAATTTCATACAAATAAATTCGAATTTGTGACACATAAGAAATTAAAAAGTACAATATAATTACCCAACTAAAAAGTCAGTGGTTCATTTCATTTCATATGCATTCCTTTTCCTGTTTTTGTTAATTGTATTATAATAAAAGTGAATTAATTTATAATTTTAATTTTTTGAAAAAATAAATAACTACATATATACCTATATCAAAAATGGAAGGAGTTGTACAGGCTCTGAACGAAACACAAGCAGTGTTAAACACTCTTGTTAGAATACAAGCTAATGTATTATCTAATCCCGCATTAGTGCGTGAAAGAACACTAACAGAAATTAAACATTTAACGCCATTCAGTGGAAAAAATATTCAAGTGGCGGCTTTCATACAAGCCGTTGAATATTATTTAAGCAGACTCGAAGAGGGTCCAACTAAGAAATTAGCAGTGGCAACAATTTTTCTGGAGAAAATCCAAGGAGAAGCCAAACAAAAAGTAATTAACATAAGCGACATTGAAGATTGGCAGCTGATCAAGACCAAATTAAAACAACAGTACAAACCGGAGTATATGCCTGAAGATTTATACTATAAAATTTCCAATATTAAGTTTCATTCGGTAAGTGAATTACTAGAAAAAATATACGAATATAAAAATAAACCAGAAGAGCTTCGATTATATTACAAAGGCACAGAACAGATAGATTTGACAGGAATAGAGTCAGTATTAATTAATACTATCAAAAGAATTACTATTACTTTTCAAGATATTGTGGATGAATTGGACTGTGTAGATTTTGAGGATAATTGCATTAAAAAAGAATACAGGATTTTTGCAAACAAAAATAATAATTTCGAAAAAAGAACACAAAATTTAAATAAATTTAATAATTTTAGAACTTCAAATTATATCAAATCAAACATTTCAAATGTCAGAGAAAATAATAATAGAACTTTTCAAAATAACTTCAATCAAAATACTCATTTACAAAGAACAGGAAACAATTTTAACCAAAGTAATGACTATAAAAGACAGTCAGGAAATTTCAATAGTAACTATTTTAGAAATAATAATAACAATAATCAGCACCAATACCAGGATAACTATAGAAGACAATCAGGAAATTTCAATAGTAACCAATACCAGGTAGGAAATCACAATCAAAATAATAACTATAGAAGGCAATCTGGAAATCATAGTAATTCTAATAATCAAAATCAAAATGTTGCAATTCCAATGGATGTGGATCACATATCTGTTAATAATAGTTCCCAGAACGTACAATCAAATCATCATCAATTTTTGCAACAGGAAAATTCACCTCAAGGTAATGCTGAGAATGTCGAGGTAGGAAATTTTTTTATAAATCTGGGGAGGAATATAGATCCCCAATAATAAAAATTAATATAGACAATAAAGAATATCTAGCTTAAGTAGAGCACTTAATGTAAGTTTAATAAGTTCAAGTGTAAAGGATTTTAAACAAATAAAAATTCCGCCAGTGACATATTCGACAATAAATAAAAAAGATAGTTTTAGTGCAGAAGTGAATACAACTTGTCCAAAAGAATTTATGTTACCAAAAAACGCATTAATAAAATGGAAAGTTCACAATTTTATTACAATTAGAAAATATCAATTTATTATAGGAACTGATATATTAAGGTATACAAATGCAAAAATTGACATGGAAAACAATAAAGTTATTATAAACGGACAAAATATTAAATTTCAGGAGGATCCATTTAATAGGATTACAGTTCTGGAAGTTACATTTAATTCCGACCAAGTAGAAATAGAACACTTAAATGAAGAAGAGAGATTTGCATTGAATAGACTTTTACAAAAATTTAAACAGTTATTCTTTAAAGATGGAGATGTATTAACGCATACTCATGTCATAGAACATGAGATTAACACATCTAATGATAGGCAAATAAATTCAAAAATATATAGATACCCCCAAAAATATGAAGAAGAAGTTAGACAGCAAATAACGGAGATGGAAAATCAAGGTATAATAAGAAAAGTTATTATATACTAGTCCTCTTATAGTAATTCCAAAAAAGATTGACAATTCAGGAATACAGAAATTCTTGATAAATTGGGTAAGGCCCAATATTTCTCAACTCTAGATTTAGCGAAAGGCTACCATCAAATTAAAGTTAGGGAAGAAGACCGAAAAAAGACAGCATTTGTCACACCTCATGGCCTATATGAATTCATACGAATGCCGTTCGGGCTTAAAAATGCTCCGGCAACGTTTATGAGACTTATGAACGAAGTACTCAGAGATTTTATAAATAAGTCATGTATTGTTTACATGGATGATAGATAAATGTGGTTTCATGAAAAAAGAAACACCATTTTTAGGTCATGTTCTAACAAAACAAGGATTAAAACCAAATCCAGATAAAATTAAAGTAATACAAGAACTAAAGTTACCTAAGACAGAAACTGAAATTAAAAGTTTTTTGGGAATAATCGGTTTTTATAGAAAGTTTATAAAAAACTATGCACAAGTTGCACATCCAATAATAAAATATTTAAGAAAGGATATCAAAATTAATACGTCAGATCCAAATTATATAAATGCATTTGAAAAATTAAAAGAAATTATAACTCATCATCCCATTTTACAGTTTCCAAATTTTGACAAAGCATTTACAGTGATAACTGATGCTTCTGATTATGCTTTGGGAGCAGTATTAACACGAGAAGGACATCCAATATGTTATGCGTCAAGAACGCTAAATAAACACGAAAGAAACTACTCGACGACAGATAAGGAATTTCTAGCTGTGGTTTGGGCTCTAGGTTATTTTAGACCCTAACTCTACGGTAGAAAATTTCACATTCTAAGCGATCATTTACCATTAAAATATAAGGGAAAAGATTTATCTGCAAGACACCAGAAATGGTTAATTAAGTTAAATGCCTATGAATATACTATAGATTATTTAAGGGGTAAGGATAATAAAGTAGCGGACTTTTTATCAAGAATCAAAGAAAAAAAAAATGAGGACCAAGAATCAATTGAAACAGAAACTATTAATATTCATAATGAGGAATTAGAATCAGAATCAGATTCAGATTATAGTGAAGCAAATGCAACCAAATGTTCAAGTGAAAATAATTTTACAGATGACTTAGTTACTATACATTCAGCGGAAGAAAATTTATTAGATTATATTCCAATAAAAGAAGACATAATAAATAAATATAGAACTCAAATAATTGTTGTTGTACAAAAATATACAGAAATGGAAATAATTAACGGAAATAAAATAATTTATATAGAAGAAAAGGATTTCAACAGTTGTGCAGATTTATTAAAAGAAAATAATTTAAAAGGAACTGTTGGTATATTTTCAGAGTTAGATGATAGACGGTATAACATCTTTCAAGAAATTATTAGAAAAATTTACTCAAGTAGTAGAACAGTCAAATTTTTTAGATGTACACTCAGAGCAGAAAATAATTATAAAAACAGAAGAAGAATTAATGAAACAAATTGCTTTCTATCATACAAGAGAAAGTTACCACTCTGGAATAAATGAAACATATCAGAACATTAAAAATAAAATATATTATCCAAAGCTTCTAGATTATATTTGGAGAGTTATAAACAATTGTGGTCGTTGTAACGAAGTAAACCGATAAAAGAAATTTTCCGATTGACAGAAACACCAGAAACAATTATTGAAATAATACATATTGACACTTTATACAATTATGAAACTTAATTTCTTAACCATTATAGACAAATTTTGCAAATTTGGGTATGTTTATTATTTAAATGATAGAAATGCTTACACTTTATTAGAAACTCTAGAAGAACATTTTACAAGAATTGGAAAACCAATTAAAATTTTAGCTGACAATGAATTTAAAACATTAATTATAACAGAATATTTAAATAATGAAAATGTTCATTACACGAAACCAAATAGTCATACAGGCAATTCAGATATTGAGCGATTTCACAGTAGTGTAGCTGAAATATTTAGAATTATTAAACAAGAAAGGAAAGAGTTAACAGTTAAACGAACTATACAGTTAGCAGTTCAAGCATATAACAATAGAGTTCATAGTACTATAAGAACTACTCCATCCAAAGTAAAAAATAAAGAAGTAGATTTTGCGAAAATAAGGGATAACATTTTGAAAACCAAACAAAATTTTGTAAAGAAAACTAACGAAGGAAGAGAAGAATATATTGAGGATAGAGAAAAAGCTTACATTAAGAATTATAAAGCTGTTAGACACAAGGAAGAACCTAGGTATAGATTAGCAAAACTTGATAATATTCATTCCACAAATATTAAAAGAAAAAATAAAATTACAGATATTCCTAATAACGATTCTACTGAGCACAATGAACCTCACAACAGCTATGATTAACGTACAACCTATATTAGATCAGAATGGATACATAGAAATTATGGACAAATTGAGGAAATAGTAATTAAATCAGATTTAATTGTTCATATAATAAACCCGAATGAAATATTAAACGTTTTATATGAAATTGAAAATAATATTGGACCTTTGTATACTAATCATGTAACAATGATTATATCGGAAATACAAATTTTAAAAAATAAGTTATATACTCTTATTCCTAAAGAAAAAGGCAGATATAAAAGAGGTTTAATAAATATAATAGGAAGAACATCCAATTTCCTTTTTGGAACAATGGATGATAGTGACAAGAATGACATAAGCAACCATTTGAATACAGTAGACACAAATTTACATAACTCCATAACAGTTCTTAATCAACAAGTTAAAGTAAATACTTATTTTAATAAGTCAATAGAATTTATAAAGAAAACAATTATTAATGACAGACAAATTACAATTAACAAATTAGACTCAATCGATAAATCGTTAAAAATATTAATTCTTCAAAATTTGTATTTTGATAAAGTAATTCAATTAACGTTACTGAAAAATTTAATAGAACATATACAAGATAATGTAATATCCGCTCAACATGGTTTAATTCATCCAAATATCCTTAAAAATGAAGAAATTGAAACATATAAAATTAATTTAAATAAACTTAAATTCCTCAGAACAGCAGTTGTTGAATATAAAAATAATCAATTATTGTTAATACTTAAAATTCCAAAGGTATTTGAAAAAATTCAAGTAAGAATTATAATACCAATACCAAATAATGAATTGAGAGAAATAGATGAAGAAATAGAATATGTCATTGAATATAACAATCAAACATATACTTTTGAAAATAAAAATATTTTAAACGAACTTAAATTATCCAACAATTGTGTAGTTCAAAATAATTGCAAAACAATCATAAATAAAAATGTAGAAATTTTAAAAATTGATGAAGAAACTATAATACTAAAAAACGGAAATAATGTTAACATGAAACAAAATTGTAACTCAAGAGATACTATTCTCAGCAATAACTATCTAATTCATTTTAGTAACTGTTCATTCGAAATGTTAAATCATTTTTTTAATAATAAATTACATGGAGTTAACGAAAAATTTATCTATCCAACAATAAAAAACATATCATTGAATCCAAAAATAACTTTTTGAAGATATCCAAATAAGCAATGAAGAAAATGTAAAACATATTGAAGAACTTAAAATGCATACAAATATTAATTATGGCTTTTCAGCTACGGTATTGCTGACCTTTGTAATAATTCTTATAATTTACATATTACGTAACATGAAAGAAACAAAATTAAAAATGAGTAATACTCCCATATGTTTAAGTGAAATAACCATTAAAGAAAATGAGGAAAAACAGGAAAAGGATTTCCTAAAAGAACTAGGTATTAATTTACCAAAAGATTTCTTCTAAGTTTAATCAATTGAAAAAAAAATATATGTATATTGTAAGATTCAGGAGAATCTTTATTCGAAAGGGGGGAAGAGTTATATAATTAATGAAGTAGCATGCTGAATTTCATTTCCAACGGAAATGAAATCTGAAGTGTATACTGAAACAAATAAAATGCCAATGATACACTTTTTGCGTCGCAAACAAGTGTATCATATTTCGTCTGCACGATGAAAAACAAATAATAATATCATCATTCGTCTTCACGACGAATGATAATGCAATGTTGCAGATTATACTCTGTCAACTTATCTTTTGGTTTTTGTGTGGGCATTTGGCCACACAAGTAGTCGATGGTTCATTTGGAACTATCAAGGAGAAGAAAAGTCAGTCATTAATTAGAGTTGAAATAAAGAACATACGAATCTCCTTTCGGTATAATATTGGAAATAAATAAAGAAATGAATTAAAGTAAAGTCCCGAAATAAAACTCCCGCGTATTTCTTCTTCTATATTGTTATCGACTGCTACTATTGACCCAAGGTATTTAAAGGATTGCACCACAAACGCAAAGTGATATCTGATTTAACAAATTCTGTTTATGTTTGAAAAGTTATTTAAAAAAAAAAGCTATTTGTAGCGGGTAAATACATATATAACAGTGGATTTCGTATACAAACATTCTTTCTGTATTGCGAAAGCAATAAAGGTTGGACTTAGAGGATCATATTTTTACAAATTTAGACTTTCATAACGTGGTTTTAAACTTAGAAAGGAGTATTCGATTAAAAAAAAGTCAAAAAATAGTGTTTTCTTTTGTAATTTTTATGCGAAGCTTAGTTTTGACTACCCGTGCGAGGCCGGGTGTGCCAGCTAGCTAGAAAACTTTGACCTGACTATATAAAGCTGAATGAGAACCAGAAAATGGATCCGTAACTAATTCTCGCCAACAACATCTCCGCATGACACATTCTCGCAAGCAACATCTCTGCCTCGACACACCCTCGCAAACAAAATCTTTTCTAAGCAAAATCTCCTCAACGACACATCCCCGCAAGCAACATCTTCTCAAAGCAACATCTCTGCTGCGACACATCTTCGCAAACATAAACATCGCAAGCCAGTTACCGTGGAAGAGAAATGGCAATGGGTGGAAAGAACAGTAAGGCTGAACGGGAGTGGAGTAGCGAATATAAAAATAGGGCGTTGGATTTAAAAAAATGTTATCTTCCTCGTTTTTTGAGCAATTTCAATGAAACCGACACATTTTAAAGCTGAGGCAGAGTTATAAACGAAAAAAATATTTTCAGCACAGGGTGGTTCCAAAAAATGTCACTTTCTTATTCTTTGAGTGATTTCGATGAAATTGACATATGTTATAGCTGAGGCAAAGTTATAAGCAAAAAATATTTTCAGCACACGGTGCTTCAAAAAAATCTCACTTTCGTTGTTCCTTAGGCGATTTCAATGAAATTGACACAGGTTATACAGCTGAGATAGAATTACAAAATAGTAGTAATAATAATATAAAATGACTTAGTTATAGGAGCCTCTTTCTACATAAAGTAAGCCATTTATTCTTCTTATGGGAATAGACGCCACTTTATTAATAAAATAAAGCTTTCTTATGTCTTGCTTATAGAAGTTCTTCCTATAGATTTTGGTGAAAAGCCAATGAGTATGCGTAAAGATGTTGTGCATTTTTTCTGAAATCAATTTAAGTTAACTCGTGCAACCAAGTAGTTGAAATTTCACATCTTAATACAGTCCTTGCATGCAGTGCATGAAGTGTTGAGATTGTTTTGGCTTCATTGAATTATGAATGTTATTGTATCAAGGTTGTTTCGTTCTTAGTTTGTGTTTAAATTTTATATTTTAAGATTGTTTGGGCTTGGTGCAAAAACAAAATACTAACTCAAGATTATGCCCAACATAATTTAAGAAAATGATCTCATATTGAAATTCAGACATTAAGATAGCATATATTTCTAATCTCAAATCAATTTTTTTTTAAAAAAGAACAAAAGCTTGTTTTTAGATTAACGTTAGTGTAGATTGATCACGTAAAAATAAAAAAAAATGTAAAAAGAAGTCTGATCATACTGGATTTTAGCTTGCTATTTTTCTCTGACTGCACGTCATCACTTTGTGCGTCAGTGTTATAAAGAATAAAACTTTTGGTCTTGAGAAATTTAACATCGAGACGATGGTTGCAGACAATCTAACGAAATCAGTAAATAACTTAAAGAATACTTCCTGCACATAAAAATATTTAATTGATTTCGTTTATTTACATACTATGTACAAAATACATACATCAATATCAAAGATAAGCCCACACAAATTCTGGACTTCCAATTTAATTACAAAATGTAATGCGTTCGCCAGAAATCCATACAAAATGCCAAGTTGCATATTATTCCTTTTTGCCATAACTTAATGATTCCTTATTACAACGCAGATTTCTTGCGTTAGCAATTAATTAATATGAAAGGGTCTCGTAAAACATCTTATTATCAGTCGGTCGTACTCATAGCCTTAGATTTCCTCCTACCCAAGGTAAGGAATCTGAAGCTTATATACAATAAATAAATAGTCTTATTGTCAATTTAATTTGTTTTATTTTGTGTTCTCCTGTGGAGAACAGGTGCACATTTGTTTGACCATTCGTGGTAGTTGAAATATAAATTATATGTACCTACTATAAATTTGTTAAGACTGTATAAGCAAAAACTCAATAAAATTTACTAATACTACCGGAGACTACACTGAAAATATTGGAACGTTGTTAGATTATGTTTCTTAGAAATTTATAAAACTTATAATGGCAATCTAATTTTTTCTACAAAATATGATTCTCCCAGAGTGAAATTAGCTGGTTATTTTAATATTTTATGGCGTCTTCTGAAAGATATGAATATTTATTTCAAAATAGCTTTTAACGGCCTTTAGTCCATAAAAATTAGCGTTTCGTCCCGGCGATCTCACTTGGACTCATCAGTTGACTAGTGAGGGCCTTGTCAATACGCAATTTTTATTTAGTTCAGTTCAACTTACATGAACTTTTTGACAAAAATCCAATGTGAACTATATCCAAGAAGATTATAATTCTTAATCATTAAGCTGGAAATTTTGCCCAGGTCCAGGCTTTGTTTTTATATGAAGGTTTTTATAATACAAATTCTATATACTACTGAAATACATCAGCCAAGTAGAAGACTTAGCACTATTTAATTGAACTTGTTGAATTATTGATTCAAAATAGCTTTTAACGGCCTTTAGTCCATAAAAATTGCCGTTTCGTCCCGGCGATCTCACTTGGACTCATCAGTTGACTAGTGAGGGCCTTGTCAATACGCAATTTTTATTAAGTTCAGTTCAACTTACATGAACTTTTTGACAAAAATCCAATGTGAACTATATCCAACAAGATTAAAATTCTTAATCATTAAGCTGGAAATTTTGCCCAGGGCCAGGCTTTGTTTTTATATGAAGGTTTTTATAATACAAATTCTATATACTACTGAAATACATCAGCCAAGTAGAAGACTTAGCACTATTTAATTGGACTTGTTGAATTATTGATTCAAAATAGCTTTTAACGGCCTTTAGTCCATAAAAATTGGCGTTTCGTCCCGGCAATCTCACTAGGACTCATCAGTTGACTAGTGAGGGCCTTGTCAATACGCAATTTTTATTAAGTTCAGTTCAACTTACATGAACTTTTTGATAAAAATCCAATGTGAACTATTTCCAACAAGATTAAAATTCTTAATCATTAAGCTGGAAATTTTGCCCAGGGCCAGGCATTGTTTTTATATGAAGGTTTTTATAATACAAATTCTATGTACTACTGAAATACATCAGCCAAGTAGAAGATTTAGCACTATTTAATTGGACTTGTTAAATTATGGATTCAAAATAGCTTTTAACGGCCTTTAGTCCATAAAAATTGGATTTATTTGTTTTAATTTCATTTCGTCTTTGATTTTTTCGTTTTTCGATCATTTCGTTTTAAAATTATTTCGTCTTATATTTATTTCGTCTTTAATTGTTTAGCTTCCCATTATTTCGATAATAATTGTGCATGGAAGGAACCTAAAGGCGTTAGCTTCTAACTATGCACAAAAATAAAAAAAACACAAATTGTGGCAAAATTAATGAAATAAAACTGAATGAATAAAAACTAAATTTTTTATTTTCAAATCACCATCATTTTGTTAAAATTGATACAAACCAAATATTCTTAAATTGAAATAAATTTTGTATTTCCAGGACGTAGTTAAAACAAAGAAAAACTCTAAAATGTTTGTATTTTTAGGTCATTGTTATAAAACAAATGTACTTTCTTCAAACAAAACAAAGTATACCTACCTACTTCATGTTTAACATACATCAATAAGACAAATTAAAAACAAAATATGTAATTCATTTAACACAAAATAACAAATTCAAATCACTTTGTACCTATGTACGCGTGACGAATGCGAATCAATAAATCATAAACTAACTGAGAACAATATAATCGAATTCCAAAAGAAAAAATCTAAATAGAGACAAAATGCGAAACAACCGTTGACGAAACAACAGAAACCTAAGCAATCTATAAAAGTTGTAACGCAAATTCGATACAATTAAAATACAAAAGAAGAAATTCGAAGTAATCGTAAAGTACCTCAAAAAAAAAAGCGTTTTCGAAACAAACATAAATAATTATAACAAAAACGAAAAATGACGAAACAATAGACACTTTTCGACCTATCTAGGAACAAAAACAAGACTCCCTTCCAATTCCGGTACAAGCAGCACATCGTGAAGTGTAATCTTCACTAGATTATTTTTTTTCATCTAGGCCCCATAGAACACTTTCACCAGTACCAATACGTTTGTTTCCCATAACTTCATCAGCCAAAGTAAGGTGCAAGCCATAAAGTTCTGTTGAAGAAGTAAAAAAAACCTCTATTAAATGTCATATGGGACCACTGGCACAACTGTCAATTAACCAAGAAATAAATTTCTTACTCTCAACTACTAACGTAACGTCAGTTTCACCTACATATATTTAACACGATCCTTCTTTTTCGAAGCTAAAATATTTGCGACAGTTCGATCGAATTTGCCCATAACCTTCTTACAATAAAAACAAGTCCTGGGGTGGAATCGACTAATGTGATCGGTGATTGTCACATTTATGATAATCAAATATGATCAAATTAATTTTTCCGTCTGAGTAAAGTGATCACCAAAAATTATTCAAAACTTGGCGTTACTTTGAGTTGTCATAAATCCGTTTTTTTTTTAAGGCACAATTTTGTTTCTAAATTGCTTAGAAGTTTAGGAAGTCACCTAACAGCTCACTCACCGTGTTTTGGCCCATTGGAGCTGATCAGTCCGAACCAACTTGCCTTTTGTAGCCACAACACCCCCAAGAAAATTCAAAGTTGGTGCCAGCTGGAGGAAAGTAGGAATTTGGGTTAACCCAACTCCAGCTAGCAAATCCAAAAGCCGAAAAATATACATACATAAATGTATCTTTCGTCGAAAGCTTTTTAAGAATATATTTAATTTGTAATTGCCAATATATAAAAAGTACAAATTAGTGTGTGTGTGTGTACTTACTTTGGAATTGGCAGGTCGAAAATACAAATTTGTTT
Organism: Leucozona laternaria; assembly: GCA_932273885.2. Classification (NCBI taxonomy): domain Eukaryota; kingdom Metazoa; phylum Arthropoda; class Insecta; order Diptera; family Syrphidae; genus Leucozona; species Leucozona laternaria. Next base: position 139,834,771 of record OW026366.1, read on the forward strand.
CTTAGATTTATCTTTAAGAGCCAGACATTACTATTATCTATGCACTTTAATTTTCAACATTATTTCAAATTAATTTTGCTTGAAGCTGCTTCCACTTAATTCAAAGTGTAGATTTTACGATCTCCAACAGAAAGTCACACGGATTGATCGAGAAATTTGTTCATAGTTATTACGAAGGGTATCCAACACATGCTTCGAAGAGATGATTTTCAACGTTGCCATTCTCTCGCACCCTAAAAGAGTATACAATTTTTTAAGGAAAGCAACACAGGGTTTATCGAGAAATGTTTTCATAGTAATTACGAAGGGTGTTCAACACATGCACGGACGCATTTTTTGACCATGGACAGCTGGTTGTCAACCAGAAAACGAATAATTGCGCCTTAAGTTAAGAATAATGAGAAATATGATTGAATTATGAAGACGTTTTGACGGCTTGATTTTCAAAAGTTGAGTTAGGCGGTTCGATTGCAGTTTAGCTGTCATAACTTCAGGATACGTTCATCGCTCTGCACACTCTCGTTCTGTTTGTTAACTTTTAACAGCACCACTACTTACATACATAACGCCTCCAAAAAAAAACATCCTTCCTTACTAGATATATTTTTTTCGTAAGGATAGGTAATAGGTTTTAAAAAGGATATTACTTATTATTGTGTGAGTTGCCATTGTTTAAAAAAAAAATTAATCCATTTAAACTTTAGTTACCATTTTAAAAAAATAGCCCCTCTCGCGAAAACTAGACAAGGAAATAGACCACCCTCCTACGTCATTTAGTCCAAAAAAGAAAATCATTGACATCGGAAACACCCTGTATTGGTAGAATTGTTTAGTAAACTATACCAACACATATTAAAAACTTTTGTCGAGATATCTAAAAAAAAATAGAAAAATCGAGTAAGGAAGTTCTTGCAATCATGTGGCAATGTTACAACAGTCGCAGGCGCTAAGTTTTAAGGGTGTTTCAGCATATTATACACATTTCTTATAGGTACACATTGATATATTTATATGGATATTTTTATTTGGAAAACTTATCATACCTTTTAATATAGAAACAGCTTCGCGTGACAACCAAACGGGATATAAAACATCATCATGTAGTATTGAATCAAAAAGTTCATCTTCATTATCAGCTTCAAATGGAGGCTGTCCGGCCATCATTTCATACATAAGAACACCAAGTGCCCACCAATCGACTGATGCACCATACTCCTGTTCCTTCAATATTTCAGGGGCAATATAATCAGGAGTACCACAGAAGGTTGAAGTTAGAACTCCGTTTAATATTCCTTCCTATAATTGTTTATTATTTATAACATTTACACAACTTTATTTATACAAATTAAGTACTTTGCACATTCCAAAATCTGCAAGTTTGCAGTGACCATCCTGATCTAGCAAAATATTATCCAATTTGAGGTCACGGTAGATCACTCCGTGGGAGTGAAGAAACTGTAAAGCTAATGTAACCTCAGCAGCATAAAATGCGGCACGGGTGGCCTCAAAACGTCTAGCTTTTTGGATTTGAAACATCAAATCCCCTCCGTTCACGTATTCCATTACAAAAAACAGCCGTTCCTGAAATTATTTTGTAACTATAAATGAAATTTAAAAGAATTTAGGATCTTACCGGTGTTTGAAAGCATGAGTGTAATGCAGTCAAAAATGGATGCTTGGCTGCCAACGCTAATATACGTTTCTCCGTCATTGTACAATCAACATCGTCATCTTGTATAATAGCATCTTTTTTTAATACTTTGATAGCATATATTTCCTCTGTACCTTTCTTCTCAGCCAGCATGACTTTTCCAAATGAACCTTTGCCAAGCACTTTTATGAAATTAAAATCCTGAAGTGTTGATTTTCCAGATCGATTTTCAAAATACTGATACTGATTTAAATTTTGTTGCTGATTTGGCAGAGTGCTTCCACGTAGCGATTGTTCTCCTTCTACAAAATCTTTTCGGTCACCTGCATATTGTTCCTCTCCGGCTGGTAGATTTAAATACTTAAGGAAAGTTTAAAAGTAAAAATGTGACGGAATGAAAATTATATTGTTTATTACCCTTGAGCGACGAGGCTGTGATTGTTTATCCGGTGAAATACCTAATGAATTTAATATTTCTGCCATATACTTTGTATTAACTCCGCATGTATTTGCAACATTTTTTTGACAGCGTTTATGAACATTCATATAACAAGCTTCACACTGTAAGCCTTGTTTGATCAAACCGTATAATAAGGAACCACAATGATCACAAAATGTAAACCTTTTATAACTATGTACAACAAATCGATGAGGAACATTTACGTTAAATCTTTGCCCAGCGGGAACAGATTCAGCTTGGTTTTGCTTTGAAGAATATAAGGGAAAAGCGCGCGTAAATAATATGTTTTATATATGTTATCAATAACACAAGTACATACTTCTTCTCGCATTCCAGGACACTTCGTAACAACAGAACCATGACATCGTTTATGCACAACGCAGGTACAAACTATAATTTAAAAAAGTTTGTTGATTATCAGATAAGATTTGAAAAAGCTGAATTATATTAATATCAAATGAAATAAAAGGTATTCATGCATGTGCGATTTAAATTAATGTTAATTTAAGATTATATGTACAGTTATTTTTTCAAAAAGATATCTAAACAATAATACAAATGTGATAAGCAAAATGTGGCAGGTAGGTTCCAGGCACAGTGACAAGATGGGCAAACCTAATAATACAAAAATATCTTATGTGGGACATAAGTCGAACATTTTTTTGGAGCCAATATTTTGATTGATACTATACTTTATCCAATTGATTTGTGCAGTACAGGCCTTACGGGCTAGCTTTTTCAAAAGCAGTTGCGCCTGATGCGCTCTCACGACACTGCGTTGGGAAAAATGACACCAAAAAAAAGAGCAAGCCACTGACAGTTAAAGAATTGTTGTTGAAATTCTTCGCAAAAGTCGTACAAAACGATCGTGTGCTTGGTATCAACATCTCAACAGAGTTACCATTATCAATTTCAAGCAAAGAGCTTATAAAGTTGATTTTATTAAGGAGCTTTTAGGATTTGAAGCTTTTGAGAACAAAGGGAATTGCCCATTTCTGGCCCAGAGTGTACACGAACGAGTTTGGTATCAAATGAAAGGTGACGTGAAGCGCGATACATGAGTAAAATATAATCAAAATCGTTTATGGGAAAGTCGAGATATTCGGGCTTGAAGTTGCCGATTGCAAAATGAGGATTTCAGATTTTGTTCCAATACGGAGGAAATAATTGACGTAGAAAAATGAAATTGATATAAAATGAAAGGTATTTTTCTTGTCTTTAAAATACACATTTTGAGATAGTGAGTTTTTACTTCTAGAAAAGCCACTTTTTTTGCCCTGTAATTGCCACACCGATATTTCAAAAAATTCAGTGATGACATACACTTTTTTTTAGCTCTACTGAAAAGCTTATTTTACTACTTTTAATTTTATATAAAATTAGTTGTACTTAATCACATAAATACCTACTAATTAACAATTCTAAAGGCACCTTATTATGCCTGTGGACCAAGAAAGATAGATTATAGTGTAAAAATATGCACGACTTGATCGCAATAACTTTCTCTTTTGCTTAGCAACTGTGTGTAACCACCTATTTAGGCTCTAGCTCAAATTACAGTGGACGCCAACGGACGCATTTAAAAATAAATAATAGTGGATATAAAAAGGAAATACTATTTTTAACTTTTTTTAGTTTTAATCTCAATCATAGGTATATCAATAAAATATTTTCCAAGAACTGAGCAGGTGGCGTAATATTATGTTCCAGCCTTGCAAAACTTAAATACCAAATTATATATACCACGTGAGCGCAGCATCCCACCTTTCTTCGACCTAAAAGGCAATTGCAAACAAATTGCTACTCTATCTAGTTCATTATTAATATATATAAAAAAGGTCACCATATATATTGATAGTCGGAAATATGCATTATTTATGCTATCTCAAGCCAGAAATGTTTTGTTAACAATTAAGTATTTATGTAATTAACTACACTTTATTTTATATAAGACTAGCTGGCCCAGCCGGCTCCACACGAGTAGTCAAACATAGGTTAGGTTAAGTTAAGGTGGCTGCCAAGCAGAAAGCTTGACACACTTAGACCATAGTTGTTTCATTGTGATACCACAAGAATCTGGGAACTTTCCTTCTTATTCGTTGAACCACTTAGAGCTCCTTACGAAGCGTGCGAGATTAATTATGTCAACATTTACCAGATCACTAGGATCGTTGAAGTATTACTCTCCGAGATGGAGTTTACGTTGTTGGGATAGCAGGACAAGTGCAGAGGAGATGAGGAATCGATTCTTCCTCTTCTTAATCCATACAGCTTCTGCAGAAATCGTTTGAGAATATTCCAAGGCTCGTTGCGTGCTTGCCTATCAAGCAGTGTCCGGTAGTGACACCTATAACAGAGCCGATATGCAGTCTGCTTAGAGATATTAAACTCTTAGAGCGCTTCAGGTCCAGCTTTGGCCATATCTGTTTTATCGCTGCACAGGTGGTGATGTTGTTCTACCTAAGATTTGTTTTCTCTATTGCATCTTGCTTCAGCATAAGCTTACACGTAGCAATGGGTATACCTATATTTGACCTATTTGCTAAAATAGGTAGTAATGTTCCACTTCTGGCGAGTTCGTCGGCCCTGCAATTTCCTGGAATGTCCCTATGGCCCGGCACCCAGCACAGGTGAATATTAAACTGCTGTGCAATCTCAATGAGAGATTATCGACAGTTAAGGGCTGTTATTGGGTTGGTAGAGACAGATTCCAGGGATTTTATGGCGGCTTGGCTATCCGAGAAGATGCGGATATCTGTGTTAGAACTCCCGTTTTCTTTAAACTAAGACAGTACTTCTTTTATCGCCAAAAGTTCCGCCTGGAACACGCTACAGTGATTGGGAAGGCGAAAGGAGAGACTTAAATTCATCGTGCCTGAGTACCCACCCCCACCAACCCCGTCATCAGTTTTTGATCCGTCTGTATAGAAGTGGATTGATTCATCTTCCAGAAATGCCAGATCCTCGCAGGTAGATCGGGAGGGTATGGTGACCTGGAAGTTTTTATCGAACTGTAACTGGGGGATGGTATAGTCAATGTTACTTGGAATTGTTCCGAATGAGTTCAGAATGAATCATTATTTGTCCACTGTGAGGAGGCTTTAATACGAATGGCTGTGCTTTTGCTTAGCATATATATCGAGAGGTGCTAAATAGGACATAATATCTAATGCAGCAGAAGGGGTTGTACGAAGTACTCCGACCATGCAACGGGAGGCTGACCGTTGGAACTTGCTTAGTTTTTCGCAGTTCGTTGTTTTATCTTAAGCGGTCCACCATACTTTCACACCGTACGTAAGAATCGGTCTGACAACCGAGGTGTATAGCCAATGAGTGAGGGTTTAAGACCCCATTTGTTTCCTACGGCTTTTTTGCATGAAAAGAGTGCAACAGTTGCCTTTTTGATTCTTTCTTGTATGTTGGGCTTCCAACTTAACTTCTTATCTAAGATAAGGCCCAAATATTTGGCTTCGTCTGAGAATTTAAGTGGAATTCCTTTGATAGACGGAGGGTCTATGTGGGGGATCTTGTATTTCCTTGAGAAGAGGGCAAGATCTGTCTTATGAGGGATAACACCCAGCCCACAGCGATCTGCCCAGTTTATTAACTTGTTTAAAGCGTTTTGTAAGAGTTCTTTTAAGGTGCTGAGATGCTTTCCTGATAAGGCAATAGCAACATCGTCCGCATAGGCGATCGCTCTGTAGCTCTCCGCTTCCAGGCTAGTCAGCAGCTCATTTACTACCAAGTTCCAAAGAAGGGGAGATAGAACACCGCCTTGCGGCGTACCTCTACTGACAGATCTTCTTGTAGAAAAGCCGCCCAGCTTTGAATTGATCAGACCTGACAGTGCAGATGTGATTGCAGATGAGTCGACGTTATTGAAAGCGCCTTCGATAGCTAGGAAGGCAACCATAGTGAACTCCTTATGTTGGAGGGAGTATTCGATGGTTCTAACCAGTGTGTGTAGAGCTGTGTCTACCGATTTCCCTTTGCAATAAGCATGTTGAGCCGTAAACAGAAGCCTCGAGTCAATGCTTGTTCTAAGATGGATATCAATCAGTCGTTCCAAAGTCTTAAGAAGGAATGAAGACAGACTAATAGGTCTGAGATCTTTTGGATTTACATGGGAACATTTTCCAGCTTTGGGAATAAATACAACTTTAACCCACTTCACGAAACGCTAAATTTGTAAAAATATGATCCTCTAAGTCCAACCTTTATTGCTTTCGCAACACAGAAAGAATGTTTGTATACGAAAACCACTGTTATATATTTACCCGATTTCACTCTACAAATAGCTTTTTTTTTAAAATAGCCGATCAAACACAAACATAATTTATTTATTTGTGTTTTTGGGCTTTATGATCATATATTTTTAAAGCAATTAAAAGACTTATCCATTAATTTTCCCGACATTTCGTTTGGTTTTTTGCCAACATCTTCAGGGGTGTTTAATTTAGTAGTATACAATTACAATTTTTTTTTTTACAGTGTTGATTTTCGTTTGATTACAAATTTAAATATTTTCTTACTTTTGTCGTCAAGTTACATTTTTCTTTTTAATAGTTTTTTTATTTTAAATAAATAATTTTACATATATATTGCACTATTGATTTAAAACGGGAAACTAATAAATATTTAATAAATTAATTAAAAAAAAGAAAAAGGACAAAACAGAGAAAATTAAACTAGCTATCACAGCCTATTCTTATTTTATCACAGTATTATAACTTGAGCTGATGATATCTTTGTCCTCTTTGAAATTCATTACTCTTCTTAGATTTTGCTGAATTCTTAAATTTTCTAGAGTGTGTTTGTTTGTGTGTTTCTCTTTGTCAAATACTTTGATATTATCAAAATCAGCTGTGTGTACGTTTTCTGTCATGTGTTGAGAGAGTCCGGTGGAGCGTTCTTTTTCTATACAATAGTTAACTATTGTTAATGTGTCAAATAAAGATGTTGAAGTGCCATTGTTAAAAATGTTACACAGTGTAACATTTCATTTAGGAATGATCAATGTTAAAAATATTGTTGATCTGTCAAACGCAATGGGTTGAAAAAAATGAAAATACATTTAGAATGAATAAATCAAAGAAATCATTTAATGGCATCAAATTTATTTCAAAAAATACTTAAAAAATGTTTACAGTTTGTTAATTATATATTAAATAAACTTTATTTTTGGAAAAAAAAGCGAATCTTCCAGCGAAATATAAGATTTTTTTTTGATTCAAAATGGACACAAATTCACTTGTTAAATTTCTACCGAAATATAAATGAAAGAATACATCAAACAAAGAATATTCATCATAAGATAACAGAACTCGTTTCCAAAAATCGAAATCGACAGTAAAAATCTATTAAATTGAAAAAGGAAATCCAAAAATTAATATAGTTTCAACTCAAAAGAACGAAAAGTAAACAAAAGATAACCACAAAATGAAAACATTTCCAAATTCAGCTGCTTTTGACAGATTAACATTTCAATTCATATCGTCGAGATGAGTTGGAAATTGTTACAAAGTGTAACATTCTGACAGCTCAACATTGAATTTAGGAACGATTAGAAGACGTCAGAATGTTACACAATGTAACAATTTGAGATTTAGGAACGACCAAAGTTAACAATAGTTAACAGTAGTTAACTTTTTAGAGAAAAAGAACGGACCACGGTTGTTGATCTCTTGTTTCTTACGTCTGCTCTGTGTTCAGCTGTTCGTATTGCTAGTTTTCGTTTTGTTGCTCCAATATATATTAATCCACACTCTTCGTCTTGCGTACCCTTACATTTAATTTCATATACTACGTCATGTTGTTGATAAAGGTGGTTTCGTCTTTGTGAAGATTTCACCAAGAGTCGAGTTTGATTTATGTGCAAATAATGTCTTCTCTTTATTTATTTTTATTACTTGATGAAGATATTACTGAAGAGATGCAGTGGCTATTGTCACTAGGCAAGAAATTCGCACTCCCAATTCACTTCTCTCCCATCCATATAATAGCAGAAATAGAACAATGCATACAAAATCTTGACGATGACAAAGAGAAAGACATTGCTAGACACAATGTTGCCAACCGGATTGCAACGTACAAGAGAAAAATTAAAAATACAATAAAAAAAAATGTATTCTTAATGCATATAAAACAACACAAAAACTCATAAAAAAACAAAAAAATGAAATAATAGTATCAAATGCCCACAAAGGAAATAAAACAGTTATAATGTACAAAGTAGACTACGAAAGAAAAATGGAAAAAATACTTGAGGATAAGAACACATATATTAAAACAATGAAGACAGACCCAACAGAAAATTTAAAAACAGAAAATAATACAATAGTAAAAGAACTTTTTAAGCAAAAATACATAGACAAGACTAAAAAATAAATTAACCTGTTCCAATGCCTTCGCACCCACACTATATGGACTACCCAAAACTCATAAGGCTGATCTACAACCTAGGCCCATTTTTTCTTCAACAAATGTCCCATGCTACAATTTAGAAAAATACATTAGGGAAATACTAAAACATATTATTTCTGAAAACTACAATATAAAAAACACAACAAAATTGAAAGAAAATTTATCCAATATAACTCTTGACAAAGACGAGAATCTTGTGTAGTTTGATGTCATATCTTTGTTCACCAACGTTCCCACATACACAGCAATAAAAATCATAATGAATCAATGGGAAAAACTTGAAACTTACAGAAATCCCGAAATCACAATTCATTAAAATTCTACAATTCTGTTTACAAAACAATAATTATTTCAAAAACAACAACGTAACTTTCAACCAAACTTTTGGAATGCCAATGGGAAACCCACTTTTACCTACAATAGCAGATTTGGTATTGTACAATTTACTAGACACTACGAAACAAGACCTTGCAAAATCAAACATTGAAATGTAGATGACTTTTTCACAATAGTTAAAAAACAAGACAAAGAAACAATATTGAAAACTCAACGAATACCACAAAAAACTACAATTTACCGAAAAAACAGGGAACAATAAAAGCATACCCTACCTAGACACTTTAATACATATAGGTCAGACAGTAAAATAATTTTCGATTGGTACCAAAAACCCGTGGCATCAGGAAGAATGTTTAACTTTTTATCGACACAAACACAAAAATACAAAATCAATACTGCTAAAAACTTTATTAACAAAGTACTAGATATTAGCGACAGACAGATAGTAACTGTGGAGCCAAAATAAACCATGGCATAACTTTTGTACCTACTCTTACTGACAACCGGAATCTTCATGAAGTAATAAAAATAAATAAAGAGAAGACATCATTTGGACATAAATCAAACTCGACTCTTAGTAAAATCTTCACAAAGACGAAACCACCTTTATCAACAACATGACGTAGTATATGAAATTAAATGTAAGGGTACGCAAGGCGAAGAGTGTGGATTAATGTATATTGGAACAACAAAACGAAAACTAGCAATACGAACAGCTGAACACAGAGCAGACGCTAGAAACAAGAGATCAACAACTGGACTCTCTCAACACATGACAGAAAGCGGACACACAGCTGATTTTGATAATATCAAAGTACTTGACAAAGAGAAACACACAAACAACCGATACACTCTAGAAAATTTAAGAATTCAGCAAAATCTAAGAAGAGTAATGAATTTCAAAGAGGACAAAGATATCATCAGCTCAAATTATAATACTGTGATAAAATAAGAATAGGCTGTGATAGCTAGTTTAATTTTCTCTGTTTTGTCCTTTTTCTTTTCTTTAATTAATTTATTAAATATTTATTAGTTTCCCGTTTTAAATCAATAGTGCAATATATATGTTAAATTATTTATTTAAAATCAAAAAAACTATTAAAAAGAAAAATGTAACTTGACGACAAAAGTAAGTAAATATTTAAATTTGAAAAACAAAACTATAAAAAAATCAAAATTGTAATTGTATTAAAGGTCTACTAAATTAAATACCATTGAAGATGTTGGCAAAAAACCAAACGAAACGTCGGGAAAATTAATGGATTAGTCTTTTAATTGCTTTAAAAATATATGATCAAAAAGCCCAACAATACAAATAAATAATATTGAATATTATAATTATCGATCAAGAAAAGTTTAAAAACAAACAGAATTTGTTAAATCAGATATCACTTTGCGTTTGTACCCCCTTTCAGCCTATAAATACAACATTTTTGGAAAAAAATATTCCTAAAGCCATCCACTCAAAATAACCTCTCATTTTTTTTCTATTTCACCCCACAAATATCAACATCTGAAAATAAATGGCTCTAAAGATATTTCCGTAGGAAATGACCTTTCAAACACCAAAAGAATTTTTTTTCATTTTTACCCCCATTTCATCCTACGAATAGCAAAATTAAAAAAAAAATATTTTTTAAGCCATTTCCTAGGAATAACCTTTCAAACGCAGGTAGTATTTTTTTTATTCGGATACTTCTTTTTTCATTTTACCCCATTTCACCCTATAAAGTGAATTTTTCTGATATGCTAATAGTTATTCTGGTATTTGGGCTGGAGATCAGAGATCACTAAAATCGGTCTAGCAGTTATTGAGTTATAAATGGTGTAACTAAACCGACTTTTTTTTTTATATTGACATTCAATCAAAATTAAAGCTATATTGTGATTGTCCCGATTAATTTTCAATTTTGGAATTGAATTAATGACACATAATCTATGTAAAATATATCTGCAATTCAACACAATGAATGGACAAAAATATTACAACAATAAAGTGGACTTTTGCGATGTAGCTTTAAAAAAAAAGTGGGCTACGAAAACTTCGGCTGGACGGCTTTTCCTAAACCATCAACAAATGGTCCCCTTTTATTTAAAACAAAATTATAAAAATCTATTCATTGTCAGTCGTATTCTAGATATAAGGTCACACAAAAAACTCATTTTTATATATATAGATTGCTTGTCGTTTCCTCACCAAAACATTGGTTTAGGCCATGCATTTTGAATTGAAGCGAATGTGTTGAAAAAAAGAAAAATATTAAAAATAAAAAAAAAAAATTGCCGGTGACAGGAATCGAACCTGAGACCCCTCACGTCTAAAGCGGAGATCTTTTTTTCTTTTTTTTGTTTTAAATTCATTTTTATTTTTCATTTATCTTAAAACTAATTTAAAGCAAAAATTCATAAAACTAGCCTACTTATCAATAACTTAAAACTAACTAGCTGGTCCGATGCGGACGCTCTAAGTTAAGCTATAATAAAGGGTCCGCCATCTAAAGTTTTTTTTTCAACTAATGCTTATTTCGTGAATGGTAACATTTAGCTCATGTCTGATTTGACAGATAATTAGTTTTATCCTTCCGCTGAACGAATATGGTTGTGTATACGCTTCGCTAAGTGGGCCTGCGATCGACTTAGAGAAGATGCCGATTTTGTCAAAAATAAAACTTCTTTTCATAGGAAGCTCATTTTGATCTTGGCGGGTAGTAAACAAGCATAATTGTCGCATTTGAGGCACAGAAAACCCGCACGCATACATTGAAAAGTCGATACACCCAAAACGAGTCACTGTTTGGTGCGGATTTTGGTCCAGAGGCATAATTGGGCCATTTTTCGAAAATGAGCAAGGAGTGGCCGTTACAGTCAATGCCGATCGTTATCGCGCCATGTTGAACGAATTTTTGTTCACAAAAATTGAAGAGGAGGATATTGGCAACATTTGGTTTCAACAGGACGACGCTACGTGCCGAAGCTACACTCGATGTTTTGCGCCATTTTCAAAAAAAAAAAATTATTTGGCGGACCCTTTATTTAACTAATTAATGCCTTTCGGCCTTAAAACTAAATTAATACTAAAATTCATTATGATTTTATTTTTCACCAAGAAGAATTTAAAAAAAAACTTGGTTATTTATCATTTTATTAACTAAAACTACTACTTTAACTACTTAAAACTACTTAAAAACTAGAACAGCCACAGCAAGCATTTTTTGTTTTATTATTTTTTTGTAAAGTTTTTGAATTTTTGTGTTTTTTTTTTCTTTTTTTATTTGGCTGCCACCCTGACTGTCCCTACTTAAAACTAATACACCTAAACCTATGTAAATCGGCCAAGACAAGAAATCTTAGTCAGCTTTAAATATATCTGTTGTCATTTTCAATTTTCAACCACCAGAACTGTTTCCCCTGCTTTACCCTATCTTTTCGGTCCCGATCGGACACAGTCCTACTGAACCGAAGGCGCTCAGCTCCGCCTTGTGCGAGGACGTCTCGGTTGTAAAGGAGTCGCCTATCTAGAGTTCTACGGCCGACGTGGTAGATTAGCGCGATCGCCGCTCTATCCTGGACCAGGCCTCGACTGTCTAAATAGAGGAAAGCATCGGGCGAAATAAAGCCGCTTAGAAGTACACTCTCATAATAATCGTAGTTAGGGTAGTAAGCCCCAAAAATTAACCTGTTGGTTGAAGACATCGCTGTTGCAATGTGACCCTGAATCAGCTTAAACAAAAAATTATCTATTCTGTTTATGTTGGGCCCGTTGTATAGAACCTGGTGGGAATAGTATCGTGTGTACTCTGACTCTGGTGTTCTGTGTAATCCAAGGCAGCGTCTGAGCCACTGCCTCTCAATTACCCGAATCTTTTCCATTTGAGATGGGGCAACGTTGAACCAAACCGGGCATCCATAGGCAATCATCGGCCGGATGAGGGCCATGTAGCAAAGTCAGGCTGCAAGAAAATTCTGATGACCTCAACTTTTGGGGCTGTTCTGTACGCAATTAGATCATCGGGATACGCAATTGCCTGAGTTGAACTACCTATCAGATCGCTGGTGTAAATACTGAATAGAATCGGCGAGTTTAACGCTCCCTTTTTTAATATGGAATGTTGCGGTAGAAGTAACATTGCCACTTTTGATAACAAACTTTCTACCATTAAGCATGTCATAAAGCATATACAATAGCGGTTTACTTATGCCAAGCCTTGTCAGCTTTAGATAAAGACCTTCTAGCCATACGGTGTCGAAAACCTTCTCCAAATCAACCATACAGGCACCCGTACACTGCTCTTTGGATTTGTTCCATTGGCTATCAGAAACGAGCTTAGACGCGGCATGAATGGTGTCATGTCTCGCCTTAAATCCGAATTGATTTTCCGGTTAAAGCGGAGATCTTTCCACTGCACCACGAACTCTATTATTTTTGATATGCGCAAATTACTAAATATTGTTCAAATCAGTGACACATGTGACCAATTGAAAATTCATTTCTTTTTTTTTAAAGATTTGCTTTATTTTTTTTATAATTTTTTTCTGTCCTAAGCCTTCTACCTATATTCCTCTTCAATTTAAAAAAAAAATTACAGATTTCACTCATTGAGTAACTATGGGGACATTGAAAATGACTTTATTTATTTGATAGATAATACAAAATGATTTTTTTTTTAAATATCGATATCAAATCTTACTTTACTCGCTTCTGCACAGTGCACATTTGCATTTGCACCAACACAGCACCTATACCAAATCAAGTGCTATCTACATTATACATAATGTCGACATACACAAAAAAGCTGCAAAGCTTACGCACCATCATATTAATACAAAATCCCTATGTCACTAAATCCCTTTACCTCACATTTGTTAGGCCCCTTCTCGAATATGCTAGTCAGGTTTGGTCTACTTTTAATGCTTCCCATTCACTTCGAATTGAAGCCGTCCAACGTAGATTCCTTCGTTTTGCTCTTCGTGGGTTGACATGGTCTGGTATGTTTAACCTCCCACCCTATGTTGATCGCCTAAAGCTTCTAGACTTGCAACCCCTTAATATACGCAAGAAAGTGGCAGACATTGTTTTTGTCCATCAACTTTTAGCTGGCAATATTGATTGCTCTGCGCTTTTTCAAAGAATCTCACTCTACACCAACAATAGAAGTCTCAGATCGGCGTCACTCTTTTATCTCAACTCTCACCGCACCAACTACGGATATAACATACCTCTGAATCGCATGCTACGTGCTGCTAATAGTATGCATTAATATAAAATAGTCACAAGAGATCCAAAAATATCACCTTCAAATTTTGTAATACTCAACTATCTCTACTTGCCGTTAAACAGATTTTCGCCGCCAAACATCCAAATTTCTTTATTAGAATTTCATGTTTTTCAACAACCCTTTTGAACAGATAAAAATCAAAAAGCCTTAAAAGAACATAATAGTAAATCTAAAACTAGAAACTTTTTTAAAAATAGCCTATATTACTCTGGGACATTGCAGTTTGTAAATTGTGTAAGAATCTTTGGAATCGGTTCTGTAGTTCCAGAGATTACCTCCTGCATATATGAACGAACAAATTTTACGACTTTATAATAATACATTATGTATGTAGTACCTACAGATAAATGAACGGTAATGATAATAATTGATGAACTCCTTTTTTACCAATTAAACACATAATATTTCTTATTCATATACAACTACACCTAATGACATCTATATCTATTCCCATATACAAATTATTATATAGTACATATGTATGTAGTTACCTACAAGCGAACAGTCAAAGTCAATGGTGGTTGTTTTTTTATTTTTCCCATCCGCTGTCACTCCAATTATTTAAAAGTTAAATAGATAGATATGTGTAGATAGGTACCTACATTTAACTAATACAGGCTTGTCAGTCGCTTCGCCAACTGAATTCATGGTATAACCTGACCTTTTACCTTAATGTTGAGCCTTGAAGGTCTGACCATTAGATCTGAAGTTATCGATCTAGCCGATTTGCCAGTGTCAGACAATGATTATCTGGCAAAGAAATACTTAAAACAAACTCCAGCGTGTCTACTATTGATCTAACCCTAAAAAATAGTGACATTATTTTTAAAAGGTTCAAATAGACTAGATATTTTGTTTTCCAAAATTTCAAAACTTTTCATTGAATTTTGAATGTGTAATCGTACTAGACAATTCGCCCTTGCTAGGTGCTTACAATTTCATCTTAATTTTAGAACTAATGTTTTAAATCTAGAACGTTAGCCCGTGACCAGTCACTTTGCTTAAAGTACGAAGGTACTTAATTCTAGCTCTTCCTATAACCTGAAAATTTACCTTAATTTAGAAACCTTAACCTTGATCCTTGATGATCTGACCATTACAATTAGTCATTTAAGCTTTCTAAAGAGCACAAGTCCAAGATCCTATAAAAAGATGTGTTTATGAACACAGGTAAATAATTTATCATTGAATAATAAACAATCGATTTAATTAAAAAGTAAATCACATTTTAATTTACACATACATTTTTATGTACCTAACTTCTCAAAAATGTTCAAACAGCCGGACATTATGGGACATATTCATAGTCACTTTTAAACTGCCGTTTATCTTAGACCTGGGTTTATCCTATCTAAATAACATTGAATAAACCCCAGTCTAAGATAAACTGGAGTTTAAAAGTGACTATGAATATGCCCCTATATCTTTATTTTAAGACCTTAATCAAAAATATGCAATTAATACAACTCAAGTTATAAGCCAACCAATTCCATATCAAAGTTTTTCTATCATTTGAAATTAAACTACCTACAATAGTATGCACATATTATAGAACATATGCATACAAAACTAAGTATGTCCATTATATCAAAATACCAGCAGACCCGAAACGCGGTGATGTTCTCATTCTCATTTCTTATATTGCTCTTTGCACACGCACAGCACAGCACACAACTTCACAGTCTCAGAATACTATCTCCCTCCCACCAATATACTACGTTTGGCTGGGTAGGTAGGTAGTTGTTTGTTTTGTTTTTGTTCTTGTGAGTATTTGGGGGTTGTTTTCTTTCTTTATTTCATTTGCCGTGAACTAAATAGGTTCTCAAAAAATGAAATTAAGTTTTTAGTATCAAATTTTGCGAGCTTTCTCAAAAATTTTAATGCACAATTGGAGCCTGTCATTTTTAGTTTAATTAAATACCTTAATATTGATAATCCGACAATTAAAACCAAAGTTATAAGCTTCTAAATGCAATCATATCGACTGTTTTTCGGATTTTACATAAAATCAAGTGTCGTCCACTGAAGCTCGTTCGTTGGCAGCGAACAACGTAGGTATTTTGTTTATTCTATAGTTCTCTTCATATAGGTACGCTAGCTGAAATTCATCGCTGGTGTTCTTTTGTTCATTTTAGTAATTTTGTTCATTCTTTGGTAACACCAACCAAAATTTTGATAAGTTCCCCCTATACGCTGGAGTTCATTCTTCATCTCATCATTCATTTCTTCTTCATTTTGGTAAGACCATAATTTACTCAAAACGACCCTATAAACATTTTCAATGTTAATAAGAAAATCGGTCAACCGGTTTGGCTGGTTAGCGAACGTACACAAAACCAAACTTTAATTTATATATATAGATTAAAGGTAGTAAAATAAGCTTTTCACTAGAGCTAAAAAAAGTGTATATCATTACTGAATTATTTGAAATAAATGTGTTAAACATATAAAAATAACTTCAGTATTATTTTAAAGACAAGGAAAATATCTTTCATTTGATATCAATCTCATATTTCTACCCCAATTATTTCCCACGTTATGGACAATTATTTGGAACAAAATCTGAAATCCTTATTTTGCAATCGGCAACTTCAAGCCCGAATATCTCGACTTTCCCATGAACGATTTTGAAAATATTTTACTCATGTGTCGGGCTTCACGTTACCTTTCATTTGATACCAAACTCGTTCGGGTACACTCTGGGCCAAAGCTCCATAGTAAAATGGGCATTCCCTTTATGAAGTTGATTATGTTGAGTGTTGTATTGCTTTTCCACTTTTATTTTTCTGAAGAATCCGTTAAAATGCAGTTTTTTTGTTGGCTTTTTGGTCTTTTAGAAGAAAAAAGTTGTTTTTTCGCAGTTTTGAAACATTCAGAGTTCATTTCGTGATTTTATTCTTTAGAAAAGGTGTTTTTAAGTGATATTGCTTTTAAATAATAGTGAAGTGGTTGTGTTTAGTTATGCATTAGTATTAGTGTAGTGATTTTAATTATGTTTTATGTTTAATAAAAAGTGAATTAATATAATTTTAATTATTAGTATTGGGAAATTGAAATTGAAATGAAATATTGTGGGGTATATAGAGACTAAGTTAAATCTCGTTTTGTGGTACTGATAAACATGTGGATGTTGCCGCCATTTTGAAAAATGTGTTGAAAGTATTTTCTCGGCTCCTATTAACCCTATAACGGATTTTTTTTATTTAGGTAGGAAAATATATTCTCTAAATCTTCTGTGTACAAACATTTTTGACAACGGGTTTAACATTTATCTAGGTCATCGTTGCTCTGACTGAAAAAATTCTTTTTGAGCACTTATGTAATTTCCTGCATATTTAAATATTAAGCTTTTCTGTACAATACAACTTAGGATAGAGCACGACAAATATGTCATGTGGAAAAGATTATAAAACATTCCTTTGCCGCTACTGATCCGGATATCTGAAACGGATCTGAATCCAGAATAAGATATGCTGGATAGTGTCGGATATCGGCATCCGAATCTAGGATAATGATCCGACAGTATCCGGATCCAGTTTAATAAATTAAGTTTATACTAACAGGTAAAAGAGGACAATAAGGAAAATCTTATTGTCATGAAACTTAGAAAAAGCGTTTGAAAGTGGAAGGCGGTTTGCTAGGGGCGGTTTAGGTGAGAGATTATAAAACTGAAGAACTTATTTTGGTAAAGGGTTTTCCAATAAGAGGTGTTATTTTGAATAGCCCGCTATTTCGGTAGCTGTCACTTTTGAAGCTGTCATTTTTTGACATTTGACAAGTAGAAACTACGCCATTAATAAAAATGGAACGATACACGCTTCAACAACGCATTGAAATTATTAAAATTCACTATAAAAATGGTGAAAATTTGGCAGAGACGGTTCGTAAAACTAAAACATTTTTGGGTCGTCGTGAAGCACCTTGTCGGACCGCAATACAGAAATTGGTGGACAAATTCAAGCTGTTGGGACAAGTTAGTGATGTGAAGAATAAAACCCGTGCACGTCGCTCAAGAACAACTGAGAATATTGCTGTTGTAGCCCAAAGTGTTGAAGAAAACCCAGGTTTGTCCATTCCTCGTCGTTCTTTGGAATTAGGCATTCCACAAACGTCATAACACCGTATTTTGCATAAAGACTTGGGTCTTAAGGCTTATAAAGTTCAGTTAACACAAGAACTCAAGCCGACCGATCATCAACAACGTCGTGTCTTTGCTGATTGGGTCCTTGAAATGAATGAAAATGATCCGGAATTTCATCGAAAATCATCTTGACTGATGAGGCCCATTTCCACCTCGGAGGCTACGTCATCAAGCAAAACTGTCGCATCTGGGGCTCGGAAAACCCAAGAGTTATTGTTGAAAAGCCTCTCCATCCTCAACGCGTGACTGTTTGGTGCGGTTTATGGTCCGGCGGGGTCATTGGACCTTACTTTTTCGAAAATGAGGCTGGAGCAACAGTTACGGTCAATGGATTGCGCTATCGAGAGATGATTAATGATTTTTTATGGCCGGAATTGGATGGTATTGATCTGGACAACGTTTACTTTCAACAAGACGGCGCTACGTGCCACACAAGCAATGAAACCATCGATCTTTTACGGGAAAAGTTTCCGGACCGTGTTATCTCTCGAAGAGGTGATCACAATTGGCCACCGAGATCTTGTGATTTAACACCTTGCGACTTCTTCCTTTGGGGCCACGTGAAAGATAAGGTCTACGCCAACAGCCCAGCGTCGATTCAAGACCTCAAAGATGGAATTCGTGAGGCTATCGAGGACATAGGGCAGCCACTTTGCGATTTGGTTATGGAAAATTTCATGAAAAGGATATGGTCCTGTAAGCGCGGTCGTGGCGGCCATTTGGCTGATGTTGTGTTCCATTACGGCATACCTTCCTCTTTATAATGAAATAAACATCCGATCATTTATCTCAAAAAATGCCATTTTTCTTTGAATATCACAATAACACCTCTTATTGGAAAACCCTGTATAATTTCTAAGCATATGGCACATGATTTTAAGGTAATTTTTAATGCTGAATCTAAAAAAATTCTTAAGTCCTTTTTAAATTGAGATGATTGTTTTTTTTCCGTACAGCATGTTAAATTAAAAGAAAACCTTCCAACCCTGATTTTTGTATAAACGCTTTTGATTCTTTATTATACTGAAATGAACAATTTTTTATGAAACAATCTTGTATACTGAATTTTTGAAGAACAACTTAAAGGTGCTACCACCAATTTGTTTACGAATTAATTTATAATTCGTTTCTTTGGCTAGAGATACAGTTGTTTCAAGGGGTGCCATATCATCAGTCTTATATATGAAAAGTGCATAGTGCATTTATGCAGCTCTTTACTGTGCCGAACATTTGGTCCATGCGAGCACAGATCTGCTCCAGCTCCTGGTCATAAGGAAGCAAAAGTACGCTTGCACCACTCGACCATTTTGTGCCGTTCCGACGACGCCATTACACGTGATACTTGTCGCCATGCCACGTTACCGTTATTTTACATCGTGTGACTGACGCCGCTATTACATGGGTCACTTCACAATTTTTCAAAGGGTTATTAGAAGATGCCGCCCCATCGAGTGGAATGCAATTTTTCGCTACGCTGCTTTTGCCATTGCTGTTGCCACGCTTATTGTCAAGCCATCACGCCACAGCTGTCTGTGACGCTGTTATTTGTGCAAACTTTACTGCTACCTCTTGCAACAGATTCTATGTGTCGGCTATTTTCTTTTTGAAAAATTGTTGCCGCACTGCTTTTTGCCACTGTTGTTTCACGCTCCTGTTGCATCCACCGCCGACCCTGTTGCTGCACATTTCTTGCTACGAGTTGCTGTATTCTGCTGCAGATATTGTGAAATCTTTTTGAGGCTGCTGTTGCAGCCACCGTTGTGTTGCTCCACAATTTTTGCGAAAATTTGGTGTTTTTTGCTGCCTATATTTTGGTAAATCTACCAAGCAGCTGTCGTCGTGTCGCACCAGAATCTTTGAGCCATTTTAACTTTATTTTTGCATAATCATTTTGGGAAAAAATCTTGCCATGCTGCACAATGGTCTGAGCGCGGAAAGTAGGTCTTTTGAATAGGCATATGTAGCCTTTTTATTTTTATGACCAACTACTCTTAGATAACCCGACCGTATGATTTCAAAGTATTTTTTAGTATATACATATTAAGTTCTTATTTACAAGCCCTCAAAGTGAAAAAAATATTTTATTCAAGTCGCGAACCATATTTTCAACAAACTTTTGAATGACTTTTTCTGAAGTTTCTTAAAATAAATTCTGTAACTTTATGTAATTGGTCCATTCTTGACTATATATTGTTGGCAACGTCGTTAATGTTTTGACAACTTTGACTTTTGGCGAGTTCATTTCGAGACTCGACCTTTATCTTGCGACGAACAAAATCATTCCTTAATTTATCTTGGAAGTGTTTAACCTTTGTAGCTTTTTATACCGAACTTAATTTAAATAAAGTCTTTTGTAAATTATAATTGATTGTCGTTATCGTGTTTAATTCCCGAACACAACAAAGTGGCGACGAGGAAAAAAACTTTAAGATCGCGTAGATATTAAGATATTAATTTCAAGATTTTTCTCTAACGTCAATTCAACATGCCGCAGCAACCACCCACAGACCAACCACCACCACTACCAGAAAACCGCCAAGTCCAATCCCCAGGTATGGACCCCATTCTGGTTCCCACCCTGCTCGAGAAATAAGCCCTAATTTCGATGGGCGCACAGAGTGGAACAGCAACGGAATTTAAAATGGACGCTTTAGCAAAGAACATCAACGAATTCCATCATGATCCTGAAAATGGACAAACTTTTCCCAGTTTGGTACCGGCGATACGAGGATCTTTTCCACAAGACGCTAAAGAATTCCACGATGCAAGCACGGTAAGACTATTGCTCCGTAAAATTCATTCCATAGCACACGACAAGTACGTAGACTACATTCTACTGAAACTGCTAAGAGATCTCAATTTCGCTGAAACAGTAGATAAATTGTCAAAATTATTTGGTCGCACCGAATCAGTTTTCGCTGCGAGATTCAATTGTCTTCAAATGACAAAAAGCGATATGGACGATTATGTCACATTTGCGGCCAAAGTTAATAGATGTTGTGAAAATTTCGACCCAGAGAAATTTACTATGAATCAGCTCAAATGCATAGTATATGCCATGCGTCTAAAATCACCAAAAGATGCGGAATTACGCATCAAAATTCTTCCACTTTTGAACAAGGAAAAAGACCTCACAGTTGACAATCTAGTTTCCGAAATTCTTCGATGCAAAAACCTGCAAAAAGACACGTTCATTATTGAAACTGGAACACCAAAAGTTCAACACGTCGCAGCCAAGCATACACAACCAAAGCCAGGTTCATCCAACCATGAAATGAAAAACAACCACGAGGGTAGTAACACAAAAATCACAACAACTTGTTGGAATTATGGAGGCCTGCATTTCTCAAAGGATTGTGCTTTTATGAAGCACAAATGCCGAGAGTGCAACAAAGTAGGCCACGAAGAAGGTTATTGTCCTTGCTCTAGAAAATCACTAAAGCAAGTGAACAATTCGAATGCTTCCAAGAAAAAGTATAGATGAGCATTTTCCGCCAAAAGTAATCGAGTTAAACTTCAAATAGACACGGGTACAGACATCACGATCATCTCAAAATCAATGTGGTCATCAATCGGATCCCAAGTCCTCATCAAAACTCACTACCCCGCCAAAGACGCTTCATCAAATCAAATCCCAATCATTGGCGAATTCGAATATGGTCTCATAGTAAATTGGAATGAATGCAAGTATTTGCGACACATCATCAGTCACGAAGGACTTTGACCCGATCCAAATAAGCCATCAAAAACTTAGCACGACCAACAAACATAAGCGAGCTTCGATCGTTTATCAAAGAGATGCGTTCTATACGAGTACCTTTAGATGACCTTCTCAAAAATAACACAAAATGGTTATGTTCAGAGGAATGTGACCAAAGTTTAAAGAAATTTAAATCTTTTCTATCATTAGATTTGGTTATCATCAATCGTTGGATTCGGCGCACGTATTTCTTATCTAACGGCAGATGGAACAGAAAAGGCTATTTACCACGCTTCTCGATCACTTACGGCAGCAGAAAGAGGTAACAGGCAAATCGAGAATGAAGCGCTAGCTTAAGTTTTAGTAGTCACGAAACTCCACAGAATGATTTATGGGAGAAAGTTTATCCTTCGCACCGACCACAAGCCACCAGCCAAAATACCAACACACACGGCGAACAGGCTTCAACGGTGGGCATTGACTCTCATGTCCTACGATTTCGACATAAATACATATCTACACACGATTTCGGATACATAGTCATTCTTTCCCGCCTTATCAGCAATCAGGTGAAACCCGAAGAAGATTTTGTAGTAGCAGCGCTAGACTAGAATCAGACGTCCGATCAGTTCTTCATGACAACATCCAGTCGTTGCCGATCAATTTTCACATGGTAAGTAAAGCTACACAAAAATATACAATTTTACAGCAGGTCACAAGCTATGTCCGCAAGGGTTGGCTTCATAAACTAGATGATTCCTTCCTATCAGCATTTTTCAACCGAAAAGACGCAATATCAATCGTGGACAATTGTTTGTTATATGACGAACGCATCGTCATTCCAGACACATTTTGCAACTTCATAAAGGGCATCAAGGCATCGTCCGAATGAAGGAAATCGCACGATCAACCGTATATTGGCCAACAATAGATGCAGATATCACAAATTGGGTTCGACAGTGTCACGGTTGTGCACCAGAAGCACGAACTCCAGTAATAACATTGCTGTCATCATGGTCAATACCTGCGTCACCAATGCAGCGCATACATATTGAAATTGAAAATTTCCCAATTTTTTCCCCTTCAAGGTTCTTGTTTTTGCTTCGAAAAATATTATGTATATTTATGTTTATGTATATTTATGCTAATTATATACATATACACACATATTTACCTATATGTGCACATTATACACATGCAGACATACTTACATGAATGTAATATTTATGGGTGGGGACGTAAAGGAACAAAATTCAGTAAAATAAAAGTTTGAAAATTGATTTTAACAATTCATAAATATCTGAGTTATCATTACTTATTTATGTTTATTGCCAGCTGGCCCACCCGGCTTCGCATGGGTAGTCAAACCTAAGCTTCGCATAAAAATTGCTAAAGAAAACATTATTTTTTGACTTTTTTTAATCGAATACTTCTTTCTGGGTTTTAACCCACTTCACGTTATGAAAGGCTAAATTTGTAAAAAATATGATCCTGTAAGTCCAACCTTTATTGCTTTCGCCACACAAATGTGACCAATTGAAATTTTATTTCTTTTTTTTGACTGTTTGTATATGAAAACCACTGTTATATATTTACCCGATTTCAATCTACAAAAAGCTTCTTTTTTTTAATACAACCTTTCAAACACAAACAGAATTTGTTAAATCAGATATCACTTTGCGTTTGTACCCCCTTTCACACTATGAATACAAACATTTTGGAAAAAAAATATTGCTAAAGCCAACCACTCAAAATAACCTCTCATTTTTTTTCTATTTCACCCCACATATATATCAACATTTCAAAAAAATGCACCAAAAGCATTTTTTTTTTTTTCATTTTTACCCCCATTTCAAAAATACGAATAGCAAAATTTAAAAAAAAATAATTTTGAAGCCATTTCCTAAGAATAACCTTTTAAACGCAGGTATAGTTTTTTTTTATATTCGGATACGTCTTTTTTCATTTTACCCTCTTTCACCCTATAAAGTGAATTTTTCTGATATGCTAATAGTTATTCTGGTATTTGGGGTGGAGATCAGAGATCATTAAAATCGGTCCATCAGTTATTGAGTTATAAATGGTGTAACTTAACCGATTTTGTTTTTTATATTGACATAAAAATGTCTTCAATCAAAATTAGAGCTTCATTGTGAATGTCCGGATTAATTTTCAATTTTGGATTTGAATTAATGACACATAATCTATGTAAAATATATCTGACAATTCAACACGATGAATTGACAAAAATATTACAACAATCAAGTGGACTTTTGCGATGTAGCTTTAAAAAAAGTAAAATATCATCTGACAATTCAATCAAAATGAGAGCTTCTATGTGAATGTCCGGATTAATTTTCATTTTTGGACTTGAATTAATGACACATAATCTATGTAATGGACAAAAATATTACAACAACAAAGTTGACTTTTGCGATGTAGCTTTAAAAAAAGTGGGCTACGAAAAATTCGGCTGGACAACTTTTCAATTTTAACATTTGAAATGTTTAAACGGAGGTATACCTACAATCTGAAAAAATCTCAAAAATGTGAAACACCTTGGGGGCAAAGAGGACCAAACGGAGGGGAATAGACAAAATTATAGCGTTTATTTGTTGTTCTTCCTATTCGCGCATACAAAAACCCAAAGGCAATGAATACGAAGAAAATGATGAAACGGGCACCAAAAAAACGAGAAGTTTTCGTATGCCTTCGGCTATTCGGCTATTTGGTTTGATTTTCGTAATTGCTTTGCTTTATTATTTATTATTGTCTGTCTTGTTCTTGTCTTTTCTTCAGTCTGTTACTGTTCTCGTTGGCGCGTGGTTATTGGTTTGATGAACATGCGTCACGCTTGAATGGGACAATGAATAGGTACGTAAAAATATTAAATGTGATAATGAATCGCTTGAACTTGCTCTTGCGGTTCAAGTTTATTAGAATTTTAATGATTTTAATATTATGAAGATGGGTATATTATAACAACTCCTAAAATTCTTGACCGGCCACCTGAATTCTTGAAAAAATATGAATTTATGCAAACAAAAAATCGAAAACTGTTGGAGCGCTTTTTGTTTTTTTTTTGTATAAACACATTTAAAACAAAGTCGATTTAGTAACACCATTTATAACTCAAGAACGGCTGGAACGATCTCGGATTTGTTGGATTAGTCTTCGCCCCAGATAGCTGAATAACTATTAAAAAATACACTGTAGGGTGAAATGTGGTAAAATGAAAAAGACATATCCGATTGAAAAAAACCCTACCTTGTTTAAAAGGTTATTTTTAGGAAATGGCTTAAATGATATTTTTTTAAATTTTGCTATTTGGGTGAAATGGGCTAAAAATAAAAAATGTCCGATTTAAGAAATTCTTTTTGTGTTTGAAAGCTTATTTTGAGTGGATTGCTTTATAAATATTTTTTTTTTTAAATTTGGTATTTATAGGGTGAAAGGGGATACAAACGAAAAGCAGTATATTTATCACATCAAATACATACATATGTATGATGCGGATTCTGATTCAGAAAATGATCCTCAACCAAAAGTAAATAAAAATAAAATTGATACAAGTAACGGATTTTATATCCGTGTCATATAAAAATATAAATTTACGGGACCTTGGCACTGGTCCCAATTAAAATACAACACTTCAAATCTTTATAAAGAGTTTATTGTAGTGCGACTGCACTCTTTCAGTTACAAAAATAGAATGAATCCAACTAAATCATAAATACATTTTATTACTTAGCCTAATACTGCTGACCAGCACTTCCCACACAGACCGAGTGCAAAGGTGTTTGCTCGGCTCAAGTTTCCCGGTGGGAAACAGTGCAAAGTGCGAAGCGGATGCCCGTGTGCATCGTCGACACTTTTTCCTGGTTGGGTCAATGCCTGACCGTGATAACTTACAGATTGGTAATTCATATTTACTTATACCTCTAAACAAAATAATAAAATTTGTTTAGTTCAATAAATGCTTTCTCATTCCTAATGTACCTCAACTATGCTAGGATGGCAAACCGGGTAAAATTTTTTTTCCTAAACCATCAACAAATGGTCATCTTTCATTTAAAAAAAATTATAAAAATCCACTCATTGTCAGTCGTATTCTAGATATAAGGTCACACACAAATGTTCAATTAATTTTTATATATATAGATTGCTTGTCGTTTCCTCGCCAAAACATTGGTTTAGGCTATGCATTTTGAACCTCAGACCCCTCATGTGTAATGCGGTGATCTATCAACTGCACCACGAACTCTATTATTTTTGAGTTGCGCAAAATACTAAATATCGTTCAAATCAGTGACCCATGTGACCAATTGAAATTTCATTTCTTTTTTTAACAGATGTCTTATAATTTTTTTTTGTCCTAAACTTTTTACCCTTATTCCTCTTTGATATAAAAAAAAATAAGAAAATCGATCAACCGGTTTGGCTGGTTAGCGAACGTACACAAAACCAAACTTTAATTTATATATATAGATTTTAAATCAAATTTGAATATAAAAACTTGACATAATATGAGATCAAAATAATAAACAAAGATTGATCTTTATGCTTTCGAACAAGCTTTTTGGCGAAAACTTTTAGGTTGAAAATGCTATTAATGATGCAGACGTTTTGGTTGTTGAAATTGCAATTCAAGAATCTTATTTAAAAATGACA
This sequence comes from Leucozona laternaria, assembly GCA_932273885.2. Classification (NCBI taxonomy): domain Eukaryota; kingdom Metazoa; phylum Arthropoda; class Insecta; order Diptera; family Syrphidae; genus Leucozona; species Leucozona laternaria. Next base: position 139,861,432 of record OW026366.1, read on the forward strand.
GTTGTTGTAGGAGAACACATATAGACTTACTGGTCATACTCACAGCTCGTGCGCCACATATAAGGAAATATGTTTTCTTAAGCCCGGAAAAAACAAAGTGTAGAGGAGTTTATTTTCTTCTGGCAGTTTCAAAAATCATGGAAGCTGTAAGGATCATGTTCTCTTTCTCTTTATCAGAAAGGTAAGTCGTTAAACTTGAAAACACTAAAGAGACGACCCGAATTGCAAACAGCAATTTAAATATTCAATCAACCACATGCTTTTCCGGAATCAATTTTTTCAAGTGGTATTCAATTTTGTAGGTAGTTAAGGACTTTGTCTACCTAAACGCCGCTATTAATTCAGATAACGACACCAGCGCTGAAATTAAATTGAGATTAACTATAACCAATCGCTGCTTCCTTGTACTAAGAAGGCAATTGAGAAGCAAAGTCCTCTCTCGAGCAACTAAAGTGTCCCTTTACGCAGAGAGACATGGATCTTGTAAAAACTGGATAAGAACGCTTTAGGATGACAGGAGGAGACAACTAGCTAGGGACCTAGCTGGCTGGAGAGGCATGTTGGTTGAGGCCCTAGTCCATCCTGTAGCGAAACATTAAGTAAGTAAGTATTCAGCTTTGTTTTGCTCTCTACGCTGCTCTATCTCAAGGTCGTTCCATCCATGAACATAGCTATTTGCGTTTTGCAAAGTCATTAAAAATAATACGGCAACAAATTTTAGTTTACTGCCACCGACAGAGAATGCAGCAGAACAACACTTGCTAAGAGTGTATTATAAAGTTCAGAAGTGGTTGGGAAATAAGCTTGGTGCAAAAGATTGAGATGGACATTAGTAGGTAATGCGGTACCACCACGTGCGAACTTTTTTTACGACCTTTTTAATGGTTTTTTGGTGGCTGTTTGTTAATTGCTTTTTTATTGCGTTTGTAATTGTTTTGTTTTCCTTTGACGGCACGAGGCGGCTGGTTTTTGACGATTTGTTTCGGGGGTGGGTGAAAAAAAAAAAAATGTTGACGTTGGTTGTGGTGTAATTTGAGATGGGATTATGGGATGTTGGTCATGAATGTGAGAGGGATCTTTTGTGGGGTTCTTATGTGTTTGTATATTTAGGATCGGTATTAGATGATATATGTCAAGTGGATTTCTTGTAATGCTGTCGGTTGATGTGTTTCAAGTGTTGTTGTAGCTAGATACATATTTTTGTGTATATTCCTGTTTGTCATCATCAGATATGCTGACTTCTTAGATGAGGGCATCGACCTAGTCCGATAGTCCAGCATCTAGGTTGAGGGTTGAATATTGAAGTTGATATTGTGTGCGGAGCGTACTTGTGAGAAGTGTGTGTAGTTTGTTCGCTATTAGAGTTTTGATTTTAATGATAAGGTTGCTGGGTTCTAGTTCTAGTGTTTGTTTCTATATTTGTATTTTATGGTGTGTGCTGGGGTTATGTGGTGTACGCTGACGCGCGCGCGTAGGTGTGCTGCCTGTGTATTTGGAGTGAAAGGTTGCTATTTTCGAATAGAATGAGTACGAATATTTCTTAAATAAAAGAAAAGTGAAGTCATTTTAATAAAATAAAGTTTTTTATTTTGAAAATATACAGAAAATATGGTTTTTATTTATTTTATTTTGAAAAAGGTATCCATGAATTGTGATCGGATGCAAAACCAATCCATTTTACAAGTAATCGATCTTTTTTCCTTCGAAGCACTTTTTCGATGAGATATGTATCGGGAAACTTTGTTTTTTGTAATTCCAGCTCATAAAACCCTCCTTTGATGGGGCGCCCCTGATAGTCTTCTAATAGATATGTGACTGGATTTGTATGTTGAACTTTGGCTATTTTGAAGATCTCTGTTGTCCAATTCGGTGTGTATCCCTTATTTAATACATGTTTGTATTTACTATTTCTTACAAATTCTCCCACCTTGAACTTTGGAGCAATATGAATTTTGATGTGATCATGTATTGTTGATAGTATTTGCTTTTCATTTGCATCATTGACTTTGGACGGCTTCATTTTAATAGTACGATGTTTTGAATTGTTGTACTTTTTAGTTAGTGTATCTATTATATCAATCCAGCAATATGAACTATTAGCACTGAACTCTTTAAACATAAGGGTTTTCAAAGTGCGATTAAATCGTTCAACAATCAAAGCTTTAAGAGATGTAAATGTCGAATAATGATTGATTTGATGTTTTTTCATAAGACTTTGAAAAGTAGTGTTGAAAAATTCTTTCCCGTCATCTGTTTGTAAATTGTTTGGAATGCGACCTTTTTTTAATATGTTTTTCATAGCTTCAGTGACACTCGATCCGGTTTTATTTTTAATGGGAGCTGTCCAAGCGAATTTAGAAAATGCATCAATTACAGTTAGAAGATATCGATTATTTTTATTATCTGCTGAATACGCCCCCATTTCGACAAGGTCAGCCTGCCATAAATCATCAAGTCCCTTGATAATGACTCGCCTCTTTTTGAAATTTCTCCTTGCTGACTTATGTATGTAGTTCTTCGACTACGTCTCTTTTACTCATTATTGTACAGAATGATTAAAACAACAAAACATTTTGCCGTCTTATAAGTTTATTCATTTAAAATGTTCTTATAAAAATTCACAATTCTCTTAATTTTATAAATTTTAACCTTAATTTGATAACATGCGCAAGTATCTGGTCCTTCACTGCACAAATTTGGTGAAGAGTTTGAAGGGCAGCTCAGGAAACTAAACCCCTTCTGAGACATAGTATAATCATTTTCTTTAGATATCTTTACAAAAGAAATACACTGCATAGCTTCTGAATATTGTGCCTCATGTATGATGTGTTGATTGGATTTTAAAAATGATAGAAATTCGTCAGCGACTTAATTAATTTTTGAAGGAGACATGTTTTTCATTTGAATTGTGAATGCAAACTGAATTTATGTTCTTGAATGTTTTGTAAACGTTTCCAGTTTAAGTTATAATTGCCGGTTTTCGTAATAAGAAATCCCTCGCCATGAGCCCCAGACAATCCTCGTTCACCCTGTGCACCCGGTGGTCCTTGCTCGCCTTTTTCCCCTTTTGCCCCCATTCGGGGGAATGATCTATTCGAAAAACGTCCAAATTTATAAATACTCATGTTTTTTTTTTAATTTGTATACAATAATATTTGATTCTTTCAGCTCTTCAATGATTGAAACAATTTCGTTAGAGTGATTATTATGCCCGGATTGATGTGAAGCAATTAGAAGTCTCATTCGATCTACCAGCTCATTGGGATCATCCCAGAATATACATATAGTCTTTTTTCATTTTTGATAACTGCATCAATCCACTTCCTATAGTTGTAGATGAAAAATTAGTGCTATTATGTGTGCTATTTCCAAATAATGTACGTATTATATTTTTGTATTTATAACCACGATTGCCACGAACTTGTTTTCTCGAGTCATAAGAAACCCTATGTGCATTGGTATCATATAATATCGTCTTGTAATTTTGTAAATCTTCATCATTGTAGATGGATTTATCAGGTGTTTTCTTAAATATTAGCTCATATAATCCATTTTTTCCTTCAAAGTTTTTATTTTTAACTTGTAAATTTTTTCCTTGAACATTAAATTCGGCATTTCCAATGTAAAACTTTCCTTTTTTTAAATGTATACCATATACGTTATCAATTAAGTTGGAATTATTTACAAATAGATCTAAATACGTTTTTGGCAAATCTTGAAATTCTTCTTGAAATAATAACTGTTTTGCAAAGTCACGGTATCTGAGATTTTGATTTGAAGTTTTTGGTGTTTCTTTGTGATGTTTTTGAGTAACAGCTCCTGTAGAAGTAATGAAAGAACTACCGGAAGTGTTAGGAGGAGTGATAAATTCTTCGTTCAAGATGTGCTTTATTTTCTTTATTGGACTTTCAAATACATTTTGTTCGTATGCTTCGTCCTGTTTAATGTTTGATTTTTTCACTAGTTCGTTTAGAGGTTTAGTAATTGGTTTAAGGGTTTCTTCTATTTGAGTTTCGTAAGCTTCTCTCCCATTTCTCAGAGCCTTGTATTTATTTCTTAGATCATTGGTGGTTTTGATAAGCTCTTTTGTTAATTTCACATCAGTGTTCATCATATTGATAACGTTTTTTACAGAGACAATCGGTTAATAAGTGTCGTATTCCTTGAACAAATCTTTCTAGAGGATTTAAATCTAGTTTGATATTGATCTTCTTTGATGAAGAATGATGGTCTCCAAACTGTACAGAATCAGTTTTTAAAACTATTTTGTGTTCACTTAACTTTTCTAAACTGCTCTCATAGAACATATCTATACATGTGACAGAATATAGTTACGTGATCAGTTTTTAAAGCAGATGCAGAGTATTGCTCCTGAACTGGTTTGAACCGTTTCTAATCTGTTTCCTTACTGGTTTGAACCACTTTTAAATGCCTCCATATCGTTCTTAACTGCTTCCGCAACTGGTTTGAACCGTTTATTAACTGTTTACTAACTGGTTTGAACCGCTTTTAAATGCCTCCGTATCGTTCTTAACTGGTTCCTGAACTGATTTGAACTGTTTTAATTCCCACCAAACTGCTCTAAACTGAATGAATGATAACGCAATCTACTTATAGCTTTAGAAAACAATCAAATCCTCTTCTATAACGTCCTTCATTTAAGGGACTATCCTTGTTAATTACCAAAAACCCGTAGTTGGTGTTCCAAAATTCTGCACATACTTTTTGAAAGGTATTAAAGGTAATATCCGTATTGACATGATCATTATAAATGTGTTTCAAATTCATATCATCCTGTTTGAAGACTATGAGAAAATTAGCATTGTCTTGAATTAAATGTTTTGGTATTCTTGTATATGTTTGACACAAATAAAAACTGTCGATATGATGATGCCGACCCATACTAAAGTAAGTCCGGATAGTGTCTTGCTTTTCGCAGGTAATATCATCAAACATAAATATAAAATTTGGCTTAGCCTTTTCAGGGCGAATAACATCAGTGTTGTTGGAAAAGGTAAAGAATCCCATATTTTTTATTGGTTTGGTGGCACTTCGAAGAAACTCATACTTTGGTTGGTGTAGAGATTTAGAATAAATGTAAATATTTTCGAATCTCAATCCATTCGAATGTTGTAGCAAACTCATCATAACATTTGTTTTACCACAATTAGAGGGGCCTGTGATTATTCCTCTTATACTATTTGGTAAAAGTTTACTATGCTTTGTTTGTTACAACTCTTTTACCCATATCCATGTTTTTTATTGGTAACTGGTGTAGTTGTTTAATGAACCGCATGGTGATAAGAACTAAATGATTTCATATATATAATAATGTACACATTATCTGTATAAAATGATTGATTTTTCAAAAAAGTTACACAGTCGACGAGCTTACGCTAAAGGAAAAGGTTTGATAAATTCTGTTATTAACAAACTACCTCTTGAGCAACATCTTCCTGGTTATCAGTACTGTGGACCTGGCACAAAGCTTCAAAAACGTTTAGCTAGAGGTGATCCTGGAATCAATTTGCTTGATCAAGCATGCAAAGAACACGATATATCTTATTCTAAAATAAAAAATACCTCTGATCGACACCACGTAGATAAGATTTTATATGAAAAAGCCTGGCAGCCAGCGAAATCAAAAGACGCAAATATAGCTGAGCGAGCAAACGCACTACTAGTTACTAATCTTATGAAAGCAAAAGTAAAATTAGGTATGGGTTGTTCAAAAAGTAAACGAAAAACATTTAAAAGTGGAAGAGGAGTAGGAGAAGGAGGTAGAGGAGCAACTAAAAAACTTTCCTTTAGAGGAGTAATAAAAGATATTTGAGAAGTTATTCAACGCAATTTTTGAAAAGTTCTCCCCCCGTTCCAGTTGAAGAAAGCTATTCGAATAGCATTATCATCTGCTAAGAAAACATTTAAGAAGAACGCCAATAGCATAAAGACACCTAGAGTTATTTCTGTACCAAAAACCGGTGGAGCAATTCCATTTCTTCTTCCTATATTTGCTGGACTTTCAGCTCTTGGAGCTTTATCAGGGCGAGCTGCAGGTGTTTATAAAGCTGTAAATGATGTTGTTAATGCTAAAAAAGATCTAGAGGAAAAAAAGCGTCATAATAAAAAAATGGAATCGATTGCAGTTGGACATGGCTTACATATAAAACCATATAGAAAGGGACTTGGACTATATTTGCAACCAGAGGCAAAAAACTTTTAAATTCGCTACCCGATCGTGCATTGAACGAATTGGATTTGAGAAATTTTGCAAATACTTTTATTCCACATTTTCGAGGAGTTTTTATGCGTGATAAATTACCAATAGGTAAACTCTTAAGAAACGAGTGTGGAATTGTTAATCTTGATTCTGCAAATGGTCCTGGAACACATTGGGTAGCGTATTACAAAAAAGGGCGTCAAATTGAATATTTTGACAGCTTTGGAAATCTTCAACCACCAGTTGATGTAATTAATTATTTAGGAAAAAATATTAAATATAATTATAAAAAGCATCAAGATTATGACTCTTTTAATTGTGGTCATTTATGTTTGAGATTCTTATACGATTTTTATTTTGTATAATTAAAAGATTTTATTTAAAAATTATTTCATTGGCATTCTTATCTTCATGGCGTTGACACTAACATTAAGTGGGGATACTTCCCATCCAACAGCAGAATATTTTCCACCTTTGAACTTGGATCAGGACTATGTTTGTGGATTAATTGATTTCCAAATATACAACTCCATACCAAATGTTGACGAACGAAACAATATGTTTCATGTAGGAAATCTTGACATTGAAATTCCTGTAGGATCGTATGAAATAGACGATATTGCTTCATATATTACCGATCAAATATTATTACTAAATTCCACCACTACCGTTAGAATAAAAGCAAATAATAGTTTATTAAAAGCAACAGTTGAAAGTAATGAGGAAATATTTTTTGATAGGCCTAGAACTATCGGAAAATTACTGGGTTTTACTAAACGAGTTCTTAAACCGGGTGTATCACATTTCTCAGATTCACCTGTTGATATAAACAAAGTAAATGTGATATGCATCGAATGTAATATCATTGTTAGTTCGTATTTAAACAATAATCCGGTGCATACAATTCACGAATTTTCACCAGAAGCTGCAGCTGGGTGTAAAATCATAGAAGTTCCAAAAAATGTTATCTATTTACCAGTGATTGTCAAACGTATAAATTCTCTGACGTTAAAGTTCGTAGACCAGGAAGGTGACTTGATAAATTTAAGAGGGGAAACAATAACTGTACGATTGCATTTAACCCCAAAATTTTCATAATGTTGGTCTATAATAATTATATATCCGAAGCTAAGCACGGGCATTCGATTAGTTCTGCTCGAACCACAAACCTGACAAGACCAAAACTCTACCCCGAAAATAAAGCTTATTTACTAACACTTGGATTTGTCCTAAGGTAAAAAACAAAATATGAGTGAAATATTAAATATTTACAACCGACCTAGCCATGATAACAGTATCACGAAATTCGAGTATCATAGTTACTCACCTTTTCTTCAATCCTTCAATCAAAGCGATGAAATACGTATCCCCATACAACAGCAAGACTTGTGCATTTTACCCAGTGAAAGCTTCATTTACATAGAAGGAGGTCTTACAAAATCCGATGGATCACCATCATCTACAGTTAAATTATGTAGTAATGCAATGGCATTTCTGTTCGAAGAAATACATTATGAACTTAATGGAATGAATATCGAGAGCAATAAAAATGTCGGGATCACAACAACACTAACAAATTTTATATCATTGAATGAGAATGAAAGCAAGTGTTTGGAAAATGCTTCATGGTCTGGATTTGACAACATTGCCCTTTCATCGGGTACGTTTAACTTTTGTGTTCCATTAAAAAGTCTATTAGGATTTGCGGAAGATTACAAACAGATCATAACAAATGCTAGACATGAATTGACTTTAATTCGAACTCGATCAAATGAGAATGCTTACTTTTCTACAGAAAATGAAGACTTAAGGCTTTCAATTTTTAAAATGCAGTGGAGAGTACCTCACATTACCGTAGCTGATTCAGATAAGCTAATATTATTAAAACAAATCCAATCAAAACCAATTCAAATTCACTTTCGAAACTGGGAATTATACGAATACCCCTCACTTCCTACAGTCACTGACCATATATGGACAGTTAAAACTTCAAGTCAACTGGAGAAGCCTAGATATATTATTATTGCCCTACAAACTGGACGGAAAAATCAAAAAAATAAAGCCGTAAGCAAATTTGATCATTGTGATGTCAGTAATGTCAAGGTGCATTTGAACTCGGAGTCATACCCTCTTGAAGATTTAAATTTAAAATTTAAGCTGGATCGTTATGCAACTTTATATGATATGTACACCAAATTTCAACAATCCTATTGTTACACTTTTAATTCGCGAAAACGAAACGATATTATTGTAATTATTAATATATTAAAACAAACAACGCGTACCGAACCGGCGAACAATAATTTATCTTTGGTAAACGTTTACCTAAGGGCGAAAGATCGACTGTCAAAACAGCCTTTGCTCAGCAAAGGGGTGGGTTCACTTTTTAACACTTTATAGTGATAAAAAGTTAATTAAATTGATTGACGAAGTTAATCAAGTAATATTAATTTACATGTTTATGGCCACAGGGGCGTAACTGAAAAAGAAAATAAGGGCGCCAGTAATTTTTTTTTAATAAGGAAATTACAAACCTCCGAAGCGAAACCGACGGTGCAAGTGTTTGAAATAAAAGAAGTTATTTATGATTCCTGATGGGAACTTATATTATTTATTAAATTGCTTGGGAAACCTTGAAATTAAGTAGGGCTAAAACCCAAGATCTTTTAGACAAATAGAACAACGAAATTCAATTTTATTTAACAAGATGGACCGTTAACACTTGGTCCCGAAAGAACAAAAGGAAAATGGAAAACGGGTCGCGAGTTCCGCTTTATCGGAAAACTTACGGAACAAAAGCCAAACGGAAAATTAAAGATGAGTAAAACAAATAACTCTGGCAAACGAATTTATATGCAAAAGAAAACTAATTACAACACAACACTATACTTAGCTTTTTCAACTCCAGCTACTCTCCTTCCTGACGACAAATTTTCTATCTCTAGTTACCTGTGATTTTCGACCTGTGAGTCAAAAATAACAATCACTACCTGTGAGCGACTCTTTAATAAACCTGTGAGTGCCCTAAATGTGATTGAAAATCACAACTGCAGTAAAATCACAACAAAAAGAAACGATTCACAAATCACGACAATCGCACAATGAACTTTATGAACTGTGAACAAAATCACGAAGAGAGAAAAGTCAACAATGAGTAAAATGAATCAGAACGAGAACTGTAGTCGTGATTTAGTTATTATTTTAGCAACTGAACGAAATCACTATACAGAAAACCAAAATCACAGGACTCATGATGAAAATATGAAGAACAGATTAATCCTTTTATTTTTTTTTTATTTTTTAATCGATTGGCGTACTCCGTTTTTCGATCCGCCGTAATAAAATTTTGACAGTGCAAATTTTCGGATTTCTACTGGAGCTAGAGAGTTAGTCTAGACAACAGACAAGGTAATTTCCACCTAATCAATCGATTGGCATACTCCGTTTTTCGATCCGCTGTATGTATGTATTGGAAATTTTGGGCATTCGACATTTTAGACGTTCGAGATTTTGCTATTCGATAATTTTGAATTCGGGACTTGAGATTTTTAGCATTTTTGTATTCATGGTTATGTCCTACGAGCTAATTTTAATTACTTATTTGTTGTCCTCATTTAATTACATACTTTATATTTTACTGAGATTTTTTTTTTTTGTTGGCCTCAAAGATATTCCAATTTTGAAAATCACAATCACAGGTTAAACTTACAGTGATTCAGAAATCACAGTCACAGTTATACCTGTGATTAGGAAATCACAGTTTAGCTCATCTCTATTTCTAACTATCCGGAACTCTCTCTCCACCAACTTTTCTAGACTTTTAAGCCAGAATCAAAACCAGAAATTTCCTTCCTTAGTAACTCTATCACAATCGAAAAAAAAACTTGAATCTCTTTTTGACTTTTTGAAACTTGCTTTCATTTTTGCCTTTTTTTCTAAGAACCTCTGGTTCGTACTCAATACGGGTAAGAAGTACTCATCCAGGCTTTCACCTTGCCTGGACGACCTCTTCTTTTTTCTAATGGCCCAGTGCTTTCGGCCAATCAGTGACGTGGGCTTCGATCGCGTCATCACTCAGCAACACTCAGCATATTCGCGTGAGTGAGCCAACGCAGTTGAAACCCAGCAGCCTTTCCTACTCGCACTTTACACCCCAGCTTCGTGCACCGTCACGAACACTTGTACGACTTCCAGTGGGCGGCAATTCAATGGGTGCATTCAGCCACCTATTCTCACCCACTAAACTATTTTTAAAAGGAAGTTTCCAAAAACCAAAAAGAAACTCAACCTTATCCCGCGTGCATTTTTCCCCTTTCATTTACAAAAAACTAGCAACTAGCAACAAATTGGTGGAAAGAAAAATTCGATTGTACACATTTTTCAGGATATGCGATGCAGGCAGTTATTCCCTATTTCGCGAAGTTACTCTACGTCGTTGGGCTTTTGCGCAGATTTGGGGGATGAGGACTAGTGGTTAACGTTCCATCTTTTACAAAAACAAATAAGTTACTGTTTACGTTGGGCAAGCAGCCATTCTCACAAGGAGTAACATCAGCCGTGCTTTTAGTATGTACAGTTTGTACAAGAATTATTAGCGTTCGGGGGCCAACTGTCACCCGCGCTCGGAATTAGTGGTTCAGAACAGACCACCCGTCTGTCAAATATGATGCCGTGGATCAACCATCCACGAAAGTGTCAAAATTGACAACTTCGATAAGTTGTTTCTTCAAGGTACTGAGAGAGTGAACCAATGGCTGATGGACCATGGCTGCCCTTCTCTCTCTTAGTAAGTTGAACGAAACACCTGTAAGAGAAAGTTGGGAAGAAAGGAACCTAGGATGGGGAAACGAAAGAGCAATTCGTGTTACGGCAAAATTTTACCGTAACAAATCCCACCCTTTCCTCCTCGGAAATGTGCTAATTTTAAACATAAAATAAGCAATTTCCTGCGGATCAACTTGGTCAACAAAAAAAAGGAGGGAAAACCATCAGACCAAATATGGCAGTCCATTTCAAAACAAACAAACAAAAATTTAGAAAAGAGAAACAAAATATAAAAACCAATACCATCAAAAAGTTAAAAAAAAAAATTAATTACTCTTTACTTTAATAGGGACTTACGGACTCAATCATTTTCAGATAACGAAGTGAAAGGCTTCAGATCTTTAGTGTGCCAAGTGCCACGATCTTTACCATTTTCGTCTTCAAGGACATATGTCCAAGGAGACAATCTTTTGCGGATTCTAAACGGGCCCACAAATTTCGGTGCCAACTTAGCCGCATAATAATTTGCTGCGTCCGAAAGGACAAAATTTCTCCGCCATACAACGTCATTCGGGAGATATTGAACATCTCTCCTCCTGAGGTTGTATGCACCTGCTGATTTCTTACTTGCTGCCTTCAACTTGGCAGCCTAAGTTCACTAAACCTATCTCCTATATTTCCTACCAATTGTTCACCATTTTCCTTATCCAAGACCTCATTACTAATTCCTATTTCATCCTGTCCACTAGTAGACATCTCCTTTCCAAAATTAGCGTAATATGGTGTAACTCCTAAAACTTCATGTTGGGATGTGCGGATGGCAATAGCCACTTTAGCTAGCTGAGAATCCCAACTTCGGTGATTCTCCGAAACATATGCCCTCAAAGTTGTTTTAATGATCTGGTTAATCCTCTCCGCAGGATTAGCCTGTGGATGATTATGTGGAGTAAACCTTATCTTCGAAGAATATCCTTCACAGAGTTTGCTAAGTTCCCTACTCTTAAATTGAGGACCGTTGTCACAAATGACAATTTTCGGAACTCCAAACTAAAGAAAAACACTATCTTCTAACTCCTTGCACACTGCCTTTGCAGTGGCAGACCTTAATGGAAACAGTAACGGAAATTTCGTTAAATAATCTACCACTGTGAGGATATACATAAAACCTTTACTAGACTTGGGCAGAGGACCCACTAAGTCCACACTTATCATCTCCCACGGAGAAGAAGCTCCTACTCTTTCAGTCATAAGACCGGCTGGCTTATCGTTAATCGGTTTCACTTGTTGACATACCCTACATTTCCTGACATATCTTGTTATATCCCCTCTCATTTTAGGCCAATAATATTTTGAACCTACTCTAGCAAATGTTTTCCTAACCCCCATATGTCCAGCTAATGGACTATCATGACATTCTTTAAGAACTCCTAACCTATCTTTCCTACTCACTACTAATTTCCATTCGTCATTACCTTCATGAACCACCACATGATTCGATTTTATAAATTTAAACAAACGGCCATTATCAACTCTCCAGGCCGGAAAAGCTAACGGGTTTGACTCAACCTTTGAAATCATTTTAGCCACCCAAGGGTCAGACTCCTCATCCAAAATTCCAGCCACTACTGGAACTCCCCGAGACAACATGTCCGCAACGACATGATCTTTACCCTTTCGGTGAATGATCTGAAAATCAAATTGCTGAAGCCTAACTGCCCAGCGTAAGTCTACCCTGTGGGTCCTTGAGATTACTCAACCAAATCAATGAGTAATGATCAGTTACGACCGTGAAGCGAACTCCTTCGATGTACGGCCGCAACTTCTCAACTGCCCACAAAACTGCTAAACACTCCTTTTCAGTAGTGTAGTAGTTCCTTTCGTTCCTATTAAGAGACCTACTCAAGTAACATATTACTTTTTCCCCCTCCTCAAAAGTCTGTGTGAGTACGGCCCCGATACCGTAATCAGATGCGTCTGTTTGGACCACGAATGGAAGATTAAAGTCGGGACATGTTAAAATCGGAGCCGTGATTAAACATTCCTTAGCTTTCCTAAAGCAATCTTCGCATTCCTGTGTCCAGACGAATTTTTTGCTTTTCTTAAGCCAATCTGTCAATGGCCTAACTAATGTAGCAAAATTTTGTACGAAACGCCTGTACCACGAAATAGACCCTACAAAACTCCTAACTTCTTTAACGTTCTTGGGTGCAGGTATTTTTACCATGCTATCCACTTTTTCCGGGTCAACATGTAACCCTTTCCGATCAACCAAGTAACCTAAAAATTTTAGAGAGGGTCTGCAAAAGTTGCATTTCTCCCTACCTACTTTTAAACCTGCCTGATGCAATCTCCTAAAAACTTCGTTAAGGATTTCGAGATGTTTCTCGAATGTATCTGTAACGATAATAATATCGTCCAGATATACAAAAACATATGGCTCCAACTCCGGCCCTAAAACACTATCTATGAACCTCTGCCACGCAGCAGGGGCGTTGTGCAACCCGAATGGCATTCTTTTAAAATGAAAAAGTCCCCTACCCGGTACCGTTAAGGCCGTAAACTTGCGAGATTCCTCCGCCATCGGAATCTGCCAATATGCTGACTTAATGTCCAGCGATGTTAAAAATTTCGCGTTCCTAAGCTTGTCTAAAATGGCTGAAGTAATCGGAAGTGGATATGCATCTCTCTCTGTAACTTGTTTAAGTTTCCTATAGTCGACACAAAGCCTAAAGGTACCATCTTTCTTTTTAATTAAAACTATTGGAGAAGCCCAAGGACTATTTGACTTCTCAATCACCCCCTCTTCTAACATCTCGTTGGCGCCCAACGTGGGGCCCGAAAGAACAAACGGAAAATGGAAAACGGGTCGCGAGTTCCGCTTTATCGGAAAACTTACGGAACAAAAGCCAAACGGAAAATTAAAGATGAGTAAAACAAATAACTCTGGCAAACGAATTTATATGCAAAAGAAAACTAATTACAACACAACACTATACTAAGCTTTTTCAACTCCTGCTACTCTCCTTCCTGACGACAAATTTTCTAACTATCCGGAACTCTCTCTCCACCAACTTTTCTAGACTTTTAAGCCAGAATCAAAACCAGGAATTTCCTTCCTTAGTAACTCTATCACAATCGAAAAAAAACTTGAATCTCTTTTTTACTTTTTGAAACTTGCTTTTATTTTATTTTTGCCTTTTTTTCTAAGAACCTCTGGTTCGTACTCAATACGGGTAAGAAGTGCTCATCTAGGCTTTTACCTTGCCTGGACGACCTCTTCTTTTTTCCAATGCCCCAGTGCTTTCGGCCAATCAGTGACATGGGCTTCGATCGCGTCATCACTCAGCAACATTCAGCATATTCGCGTGAGTGAGCCAACGCAGTTGAAACCCAGCAGCCCTTCCTACTCGCACTTTACACCCCAGCTTCGTGCACCGTCACGAACACTTGTACGACTTCCAGTGGGCGGCAATTCAATGGGTGCATTCAGCCACCCATTCTCACCCACTAAACTATTTTTAAAAGGAAGTTTCCAAAAACCAAAAAGAAACTCAACCTTATCCCGCGTGCATTTTTCCCCTTTCATTTACAAAAAACTAGCAACTAGCAACAAATTGGTGGAAAGAAAAATTCGATTGTACACATTTTTCAGGATAGGAGATGCAGGCAGTTATTCTCTATTTCGCGAAGTTACTCTACGTCGTTGGGCTTTTGCGCAGATTTGGGGGATGAGGACTAGTGGTTAACGTTCCATATTTAACAAAAACAAATAAGTTACTGTTTACGTTGGGCAAGCAGCCATTCTCACAAGGAGTAACATCAGCATCGGAGACCAACTGTCGTCCGTGCTTTTGGTATGTACAGTTTGTACAAGAATTATTAGCGTTCGGGGGCCAACTGTCACCCGCGCTCAGAATTAGTGGTTCAGAACAGACAGAAACAAAATATAAAAACCAATACCATCAAAAAGTTACAAAAAAAATTAATTACTCTTTACTTTAATAGGGACTTACGGACTCAATCATTTTCAGATAACGAAGTGAAAGACTTCAGATCTTTAGTGTGCCAAGTGCCACGATCTTTACCATTTTCGTCTTCAAGGACATATGTCCAAGGAGACAATCTTTTGCGGATTCTAAACGGGCCCACAAATTTCGGTGCCAACTTAGCCGCATAATAATTTGCTGCGTCCGAAAGGACAAAATTTCTCCGCCATACAACGTCATTCGGGAGATATTGAACATCTCTCCTCCTGAGGTTGTATGCACCTGCTGATTTCTTACTTGCTGCCTTCAACTTGGCAGCAATATCAGCCCTAAGTTCTCTAAACCTATCTCCTATATTTCCTACCAATTGTTCACCATTTTCCTTATCCAAGACCTCATTACTAATTCCTATTTCATCCTGTCCACTAGTAGACATCTCCTTTCCAAAATTAGCGTAATATGGTGTAACTCCTAAAACTTCATGTTGGGATGTGCGGATGGCAATAGCCACTTTAGCTAGCTGAGAATCCCAACTTCGGTGATTCTCCGAAACATATGCCCTCAAAGTTGTTTTAATGATCTGGTTAATCCTCTCCGCAGGATTAGCCTGTGGATGATAATGTGGAGTAAACCTTATCTTCGAAGAATATCCTTCACAGAGTTTGCTAAGTTCCCTACTCTTAAATTGAGGACCGTTGTCACAAATGACAATTTTCGGAACTCCAAACTAAAGAAAAACACTATCTTCTAACTCCTTGCACACTGCCTTTGCAGTGGCAGACCTTAATGGAAACAGTAACGGAAATTTCGTTAAATAATCTACCACTGTGAGGATATACATAAAACCTTTACTAGACTTGGGCAGAGGACCCACTAAGTCCACACTTATCATCTCCCACGGAGAAGAAGCTCCTACTCTTTCAGTCATAAGACCGGCTGGCTTATCGTTAATCGGTTTCACTTGTTGACATACCCTACATTTCCTGGCATATCTTGTTATATCCCCTCTCATTTTAGGCCAATAATATATTGAACCTACTCTAGCAAATGTTTTCCTAACCCCCATATGTCCAGCTAATGGACTATCATGACATTCTTTAAGAACTCCTAACCTATCTTTCCTACTCACTACTAATTTCCATTCGTCATTACCTTCATGAACCACCACATGATTCGATTTTATAAATTTAAACAAACGGCCATTATCAACTCTCCAGGCCGGAAAAGCTAACGGGTTTGACTCAACCTTTGAAATCATTTTAGCCACCCAAGGGTCAGAATCCTCATCCGAAATTCCAGCCACTACTGGAACTCCCCGAGACAACATGTCCGCAACGACATGATCTTTACCCTATCGGTGAATGATCTGAAAATCAAATTGCTGAAGCCTAACTGCCCAGCGTAAGTCTACCCTGTGGGTCCTTCAGATTACTCAACCAAATCAATGAGTAATGATCAGTTACGACCGTGAAGCGAACTCCTTCGATGTACGGCCGCAACTTCTCAACTGCCCACAAAACTGCTAAACACTCCTTTTCAGTAGTGTAGTAGTTCCTTTCGTTCCTATTAAGAGACCTACTCAAGTAACATATTACTTTTTCCCCCTCCTCAAAAGTCTGTGTGAGTACGGCCCCGATACCGTAATCAGATGCGTCTGTTTGGACCACGAATGGAAGATTAAAGTCGGGACATGTTAAAATCGGAGCCGTGATTTAACATTCCTTAGCTTTCCTAAAGCAATCTTCGCATTCCTGTGTCCAGACGAATTTTTTGCTTTTCTTAAGCAAATCTGTCAATGGCCTAACTAATGTAGCAAAATTTTGTACGAAGCGCCTGTACCACGAAATAGACCCTACAAAACTCCTAACTTCTTTAACGTTCTTGGGTGCAGGTATTTTTACCATGCTATCCACTTTTTCCGGGTCAACATGTAACCCGTTCCGATCAACCAAGTAACCTAAAAATTTTAGAGAGGGTCTGCAAAAGTTGCATTTCTCCCTACCTACTTTTAAACCTGCCTGATGCAATCTCCTAAAAACTTCGTTAAGGATTTCGAGATGTTTCTCGAATGTATCTGTAACGATAATAATATCGTCCAGATATACAAAAACATATGGCTCCAACTCCGGCCCTAAAACACTATCTATGAACCTCTGCCACGTAGCAGGGGCGTTGTGCAACCCGAATGGCATTCTTTTAAAATGAAAAAGTCCCCTACCCGGTACCGTAAAGGCCGTAAACTTGCGAGATTCCTCCGCCATCGGAATCTGCCAATATGCTGACTTAATGTCCAGCGATGCTAAAAATTTCGCGTTCCTAAGCTTGTCTAAAATTCAATGAATTGCTAAATGGTCAGCTCACTGCAGAAGTGGAGGCTCCACTACTTCAAGAAGAGTACCCTATGTTGCCGCCACCAAGCATAGAAGAGGTTGAGAAGGCTATAGGCCGGCTAAAGAAAAACAAAGCCCTGGGAGCCGATGGTATACCAGCCGAACTATTTCAACACGGTGGGCCAGCTTTACGTCAAGCAATTCATGAGATTATAGTGCACGTGTGGGAGCATGAAGAAATTCCAGAAGACTGGCGAAAAGGTATAATTTGCCCCATACATAAGAAGGGAGATGTCACAACGTGCAGCAATTATAGAGGTATCACGTTGTTGAGTACCGCCTATAAGATACTCTCCTCTATCCTACAAGACCGGATAACCCCATACGCTAAAACCATCATCGGACAATATCAGTGTGGTTTCATTCCAGGCAAATCAACAACTGATCAGATCTTTACCCTTAGGCAGGCGATGGAAAAATGTCTAGAATTTAACATCCCAACATACCACCTGTTTATAGACTTTAAGGCCGCCTACGATAGCATAGCCAGGGTAGAACTTTACAAAGCCATGAGAGAATTCGGCATCCCAAATAAATTGACACGACTATGTAGGTTGACCATGACCAACGTAACAAGCCAAGTAAAAATAGCCGGATTGCTATCCAAACCAATCAACATCTTTAATGGACTCCGACAAGGGGATGGTTTGGCCTGCCTCCTTTTCAACCTGGCGTTGGAGAAAGCAATCCGTGACTCTGGCACGGCAACAAGAGGGACCATCGTCAACAGGTCCAGCCAGATACTGGCTTACGCAGACGACATCGACATCATCGGAAGAACCGAGCAAGCTGTACATGATTCCTTCATCCAGATCGAGCAGGCGGCACAAAATCTGGGGCTGCACATTAGTGAAGGTAAAACAAAGTACATGGTAGCGTCGAATGCGAGAGGAACAGTTGGTCAAACAATCAAGGTAGCGGAGCACGAATTTGAAATGGTGCAATCCTTTAAATGCCTTGGGTCAATAGTAGCAGCCGATAACAATATAGAAGAAGAAATACGGGCGGCTTCTCAAATCCAACAGAGCCTACTATAGTCTGTCAAAGCTCTTCAAATCCAGAAATCTCACCATAACTTCAAAACTGCTGCTGTACAGGACCATGGTCCTGCCAGTACTCACATATGGATCCGAGACTTGGGTGCTTAGCAAAAGGCACTCCGACCTCTTAGCCGCGTTCGAAAGAAAAGTCTTAAGGAGAATTGTTGGCCCCATATGTGAGGAAGGACGATTCCGGAGACGGTACAATCATGAATTGTACGCAATCTACCTTGAAGCAGATATCGTGACAAAAATTAAGCTCGGTAGACTCCGGTGGGCAGGGCACCTAGCTCGCATGAGCGAAGAGGAACCTGCTCGGAAAGTTCTTTGTGGTACATTCTATGGTAGACGACAGCGTGGTAGACCATGCTTGTGCTGGAGAGATGGCGTAGACCAGGACGCCCGGAGCCTTGGGGTGCGCAACTGGATGGCGGCGGTTCGAGACCGGGATGGGTGGAGAGACTTGTTGAAGGAGGCCAGGACCGGATCCCGGTTGTCGAGCCGACGATGATGATGATGAAGCTTGTCTAAAATGGCTGAAGTAATCGGAAGTGGATATGCATCTCTCTCTGTAACTTGTTTAAGTTTCCTATAGTCGACACAAAACCTAAAGGTACCATCTTTCTTTTTAATTAAAACTATTGGAGAAGCCCAAGGACTATTTGACTTCTCAATCACCCCCTCTTCTAACATCTCGTTGGCGCCCAACGTGGGGCCCGAAAGAACAAACGGAAAATGGAAAACGGGTCGCGAGTTCCGCTTTATCGGAAAACTTACGGAACAAAAGCCAAACGGAAAATTAAAGATGAGTAAAACAAATAACTCTGGCAAACGAATTAATATGCAAAAGAAAACTAATTACAACACAACACTATACTTAGCTTTTTCAACTCCTGCTACTCTCCTTCCTGACGACAAATTTTCTAACTATCCGGAACTTTCTCTCCACCAACTTTTCTAGACTTTTAAGCCAGAATCAAAACCAGGAATTTCCTTCCTTAGTAACTCTATCACAATCGAAAAAAAACTTGAATCTCTTTTTGACTTTTTGAAACTTGCTTTTATTTTATTTTTGCCTTTTTTTCTAAGAACCTCTGGTTCGTACTCAATACGGGTAAGAAGTGCTCATCCAGGCTTTCACCTTGCCTGGACGACCTCTTCTTTTTTCCAATGCCCCAGTGCTTTCTGCCAATCAGTGACGTGGGCTTCGATCGCGTCATCACTCAGCAACATTCAGCATATTCGCGTGAGTGAGCCAACGCAGTTGAAACCCAGCAGCCCTTCCTACTCGCACTTTACACCCCAGCTTCGTGCACCGTCACGAACACTTGTACGACTTCCAGTGGGCGGCAATTCAATGGGTGGATTCAGCCAACCATTCTCACCCACTAAACTATTTTTAAAAGGAAGTTTCCAAAAACCAAAAAGAAACTCAACCTTATCCCGCGTGCATTTTTCCCCTTTCATTTACAAAAAACTGGCAACTAGCAACAAATTGGTGGAAAGAAAAATTCGATTGTACACATTTTTCAGGATAGGAGATGCAGGCAGTTATTCTCTATTTCGCGAAGTTACTCTACGTCGTTGGGCTTTTGCGCAGATTTGGGGGATGAGGACTAGTGGTTAACGTTCCATATTTTACAAAAACAAATAAGTTACTGTTTACGTTGGGCAAGCAGCCATTCTCACAAGGAGTAACATCAGCATCGGAGACCAACTGTCGTCCGTGCTTTTGGTATGTACAGTTTGTACAAGAATTATTAGCGTTCGGGGGCCAACTGTCACCCGCGCTCGGAATAAGTGCTTCAGAACAGACCACCCGTCTGTCAAATATGATGCAGTGGATCAACCATCCACGAAAGTGTCAAAATTGACAACTTCGATAAGTTGTTTCTTCAAGGTACTGAGAGAGTGAACCAATGGCTGATGGACCATGGCTGCCCTTCTCTCTCTTAGTAAGTTGAACGAATCACCTGTAAGAGAAAGTTGGGAAGAAAGGAACCTAGGATGGGGAAACGAAAGAGCAATTCTTGTTACGGCAAATTTTTACCGTAACACTATTACCAAAAGCAATCACTACCACTTTTAACTAGGGAAGAATTTAAGGATATCGCTCCAATCACAGTAATAAAATGAAACAATTAAAACCGGACCTGTTGACGTAAAAATTACACTCAAAACTTCAACCCCTATTCCACCTTCAACATCAATGTATTGCTTAATTGTACATGATCGAGTAATTGAATAATGCATTAACTGGAGAAGTTCACAAAATCATTTAATTACATGCCACCATAATATAAAACAATCATTTGGAAAAGTAAAGAAGATATAACCACATCACAAAATGGATAATAGCTATATTGTGGACTTTCAAGGCTTCAAAGGGTTAAACAACGTATTCATCTTGAAGGAGATAGCCATATTCCATGATTTCCATCATTTCATTGTTTCACCTCCATATGACTTTAGTTTACTACTCACTTCACTTAAAAAACAAGCTCATTGGTTATTTTTTAACCATCACGGGTTAACATGGAATGGAGGGTTTACGGATTTTCATCAAGTAAAGACATTTCTTCGAGAAAAAATTAAAATTGGAACTGTTTACGTCAAAGGGACTAAAAAAACAAAGTGGCTAAAAAAAAACTACTTAATAATGATAACGTAGAAGTAATTAACCTTGAAGATGTCTGCAAAACATGCCCCCAAATTTAAAAGCTTAAACAAATTTATTCTGATGCTGATATCATGAATGTATGTACCATGAAAAATGTTGTGCACTTCAAAATGTTCATCTTTTAAATAAGATTGTACGCGATTCCAAGCAAATGTAAACTTTTTTTTTTATCAGAAATAAAACCAAAAATTTTGTAATATAAATTATTTTTATTTCATAAGGTAATTTTTTTTTATGTTTTTCAATATAACAAAACGTTTTTTACATAGTTTTTTATAAGGTAGAAGAAGAGTTTGTTGAGTCATAGCGTTGTCTTTTGAATCCATATGGAACAGAACTGTGATCGTCGAGGATTATAAGTTTTTGATTCTGTTACAGAAACCACTTGATGTTCCCCCGTTCGTCGAATGCTTATATATTTTAATAATATACTTACATTATCTTGAGAACAATGATTTAATACAGCTTGTTTAATAGTATCAAAATTAACTTTATGGGATGATTCGTAATTTAGAAAGATACCCTTTACTTTACAGACAATGTGTTCAGTATTATCTTTTGCGCTAAAGACTTTAAAGGCATAGTTCTTGGGGCCTCCACTTACAAATTCAGTTATAAAACTTCCATTTCCGTAGCCTTCTAGTTCATCAGTCATATCGCCAATAAATTCTCCAGTAGGTGGTTCAAATTCTCCCTGTCGACTTACATATACCACAGAATCAGTGTCGTAATATAGAACTCTTTCTTCTAATTTTTGTAAATAACTGTATAATTTAAGACGAACAAGTGTAGTTGTATAGGCAGCAACACAAACTTTAACCGTCGATAGAGCTTCCATTGCATCTTCTTTTATTTCAAAATTAATCACAACGTTTTCTACATTAACCGGAAGAATATGCAAAACATCTACAGAAGGATGTGTAAGCAATAGAAACAAATCCGAAGGGTCATTTAAAATACATGTTTGTTGTTGATTTTCACGCTGTCCAAATTTCCCCCAAAATGAATTTAAAATTAATTTTGCTAATGACCTCTTTCCTGGGTTGCTACAAATTTCTGATGATTCCAATTTAATATTTTCTTTATTGAGAAATTCAGTAACGTATTTTCCTTTTTCTTCTTGTTTCATCTTTAAAAATTTATTCATCATCGAAGTGAAAAGACCTTCAGATTTTGTATCTGGATTGTATTCAATTACTTCGTACTCCCATATTTCGTAAACATCAAGTAATTTGTAGCCTTTTTCAATTGCTTTCAAAACTTCATCAACTACCCAGGTTAATAGTAGGGATCTTTGGTCATCAGAATGAGTGCAAAATTGATTTTGATTTTTTTCGCTACTGCAACTTCTACATAAAGAAAACATAAGCTTGTTATTTTGTTTCATTGGTAGGACTGGATGCAATAGATTTTCTGGGGGTAGAATTTTACATTTAACAAGACCGTTCATATGTTCCAATTTCAAGTCAAAGCAATTAATGTGAACTTTTGGATGTCCGATAGGAAATTTTCCATTTTTACAAACCCATGGATATAGAGAACATATGTCAATATATTGAATTTTTTCCCCTTCTTTACACTTATAGTAATTAACCGAATTCCCCGTTCGACCGCCATAGAAAGCATCACGTGGATTTAACGGGGAGTTAAGTATCAATGCATGTGTATTTAAAAAAATTAAATCTTCTTTATTGAACGAGTGCAATTGTCTTTGGAATTCGCAAGACCAAATTTCAATGACTTCGTAATTGAATTTTCTTAGTCGCTCAGATTTGGCCTGTGTTCTCTCGTATCTGCGATTTAAAGTATCATTGGGGACTTCGAAGAGAGGATCATCACGTTTGTGTTTCAAACAGAGCGGGTGACCGTGATAGTAGCAACCGTGATATTCAAAGATTTGTCTGGTTTCTTCACAAAATTCGTCAACTCTTACACCGTTGATAACTGCTTCTCTTCCTTTTGATGCATTTTGTATGTCAATATTACGTTTTATTTCCTCCCAAATCGGCCACTTTATTGCTTCAGTTGATTGATTATCCACACATCTGTACTCATTTCTAGGTATTAAGCCAACAGTGTTTGGAAGAAGAAAGTTACGTCTAAACACAAGATTACATGCTGACGCTATAGTTGTTGCTTCCAAAAATGGTTCAACATTATAGTCTAAGAGCCGGAAACAAATTTTGGGAGTGGAGTGATAACCAAAATTCATATAGATGTATGTGTACGTATACGCAACATTATTCCAAAATCAACCGTCTGGCAGGTTTTTATTTCAGCCGGGAGCGGGGGTGGGCGTTCGAAAATGGTCATTTTTCCGTTTTTGGGGTCGAAGTGATAACCACTTAAATTAATATACGAACAATAGAGGAGGGTGCACTGATGTCAAAAAAGTGTGTCCAAGACGTTTTACTTTCAGCCTTCGCCTTGCCAGACGGCCAACAAAATGCGCGAAAATCAACTTTTTGGGTCGAAGTGATAACCACATGAGTGATACATCAAAAAATCAGAAAAATTCTCCTGATTATGAAAATGTGTGTCCAAGACATTTTGGTTTCAGCCTTGTGCTTGCCAGACGCATTTTAACATTTTTTTAATGCATTTTTCAACTTAAAACCTTTATAACTTTTTTCCTATGAAGTAGAACCAAAAGATTGAGACACCAAAAACTCAGAAAAATTCTCCTGATTATGAAAATGTGTGTCCAAGACGTTTTGGTTTCAGCCTTGTGCTTGCCAGACGCATTTTAACATTTTTGTAATGCATTTTTCAACTTAAAACCTTTATAACTTTTTTCCTATGAAGTATAACCAAAAGATTGAGACACCAAAAACTCAGAAAAATTCTCCTGATTATGAACATGTGTGTCCAAGACGTTTTGGTTTCAGCCTTGTGCTTGCCAGACGCATTTTAACATTTTTGTAATGCATTTTTCAACTTAAAACCTTTATAACTTTTTTCCTATGAAGTATAACCAAAAGATTGAGACACCAAAAACTCAGAAAAATTCTCCTGATTATGAAAATGTGTGTCCAAGACGTTTTGGTTTCAGCCTTGTGCTTGCCAGACGCATTTTAACATTTTTTTAATGCATTTTTCAACTTAAACTCTTAATAACTTTTTTCCTATGAAGTATAACCAAAAGATTGAGACACCAAAAACTCAGAAAAATTCTCCTGATTATGAAAATGTGTGTCCAAGACGTTTTGGTTTCAGCCTTGTGCTTGCCAGACGCATTTTAACATTTTTGTAATGCATTTTTCAACTTAAAACCTTTATAACTTTTTTCCTATGAAGTATAACCAAAACAATTCTCCTGACTTTTCCTAACCATCAGAAAAATTCTCCTGATTATGAAAATGTGTGTCCATGACGTTTTGGTTTCAGCCTTGTGCTTGCCAGACGCATTTTAACATTTTTTTAATGCATTTTTCAACTTAAAACCTTTATAACTTTTTTCCTATGAAGTATAACCAAAAGATTGAGACACCAAAAACTCAGAAAAAATATCCTGATTATGAAAATGTGTGTCCAAGACGTTTTGGTTTCAGCCTTGTGCTTGCCAGACGCATTTTAACATTTTTGTAATGCATTTTTTAACTTAAAACCTTTATAACTTTTTTCCTATGAAGTATAACCAAAACACTGAGGCAACAACAACTCAGAACGATTCTCCTGATAATGAAAATGTGTGTCCAAGACATTTTGGTTTCAGCCTTGTGCTTGCCAGACGCATTTTAACATTTTTTTAATGCATTTTTCAACTTAAAACCTTTATAACTTTTTTCCTATGAAGTATAACCAAAAGATTGAGACACCAAAAACTCAGAAAAATTCTCCTGATTATGAAAATGTGTGTCCAAGACGTTTTGGTTTCAGCCTTGTGCTTGCCAGACGCATTTTAACATTTTTGTAATGCATTTTGCAACTTAAGACCTTTATAACTTTTTTCCTATGAAGTATAACCAAAAGATTGAGACAACAACAACTCAGAACGATTCTCCTGATAATGAAAATGTGTGTCCAAGACATTTTGGTTTCAGCCTTGTGCTTGCCAGACGCATTTTAACATTTTTTTAATGCATTTTTCAACTTAAAACCTTTATAACTTTTTTCCTATGAAGTAGAACCAAAAGATTGAGACACCAAAAACTCAGAAAAATTCTCCTGATTATGAAAATGTGTGTCCAAGACATTTTGGTTTCAGCCTTGTGCTTGCCAGACGCCTATCATTAAAATAAGTAATTATATGCTTAAAAATTTTATCGGAAGGTTTTGAAGGAAGCTTATTACCGCCAAACAGAAGCGTTTTACTGCAACAAATTAATCGTTGCAACTATAAATGCAATATTAAATACAGGCATACAACTTTCCCCATTTCACTGCGACTGGTCCATGGAGGATAACATGGTCAAACTGAAATGGTTCAACGGAGTTGTGGCCCAAGAAACCATTGAACTTTTGATCAATAACGATGAAAATGATAATGAAGAAGATAATATTACACAGAATTCTTCATCGGATGAATGTGATGAAGAATAATTTTTTTAACAATATCTAGTTTGAAAACAAAATTTTAAAATTTCATTAAATTTTGCGTTATGTGTAGATATAAACAGTTTTTTTTAAATAAAATTCATTTGTTAATGCCTTAAAGGAAAAAAGTTGTTTTTGTGCATTCTTTCTCATGGGTCTTCTGGCAAACTTAAGGCTGAAACCAAAACGTCTTGGACACACATTTTCATTATCAGGAGAATTGTTCTGAGTTGTTGCTGTCTCAGTGTTTTGGTTATACTTCATAGGAAAAAAGTTATTAAGAGTTTAAGTTGAAAAATGCATTAAAAAAATGTTAAAATGCGTCTGGCAAGCACAAGGCTGAAACCAAAACGTCTTGGACACACATTTTCATAATCAGGAGAATTTTTCTGAGTTTTTGGTGTCTCAATCTTTTGGTTATACTTCATAGGAAAAAAGTTATTAAGAGTTTAAGTTGAAAAATGCATTAAAAAAATGTTAAAATGCGTTTGGCAAGCACAAGGCTGAAACCAAAACGTCTTGGACACACATTTTCATAATCAGGAGAATTTTTCTGAGTTTTTGGTGTCTCAATCTTTTAGTTATACTTCATAGGAAAAAAGTTATAAAGGTTTTAAGTTGAAAAATGCATTACAAAAATGTTAAAATGCGTCTGGCAAGCACAAGGCTGAAACCAAAACGTCTTGGACACACATGTTCATAATCAGGAGAATTTTTCTGAGTTTTTGGTGTCTCAATCTTTTGGTTATACTTCATAGGAAAAAAGTTATAAAGGTTTTAAGTTGAAAAATGCATTACAAAAATGTAAAAACGCGTCTGGCAAGCACAAGGCTGAAACCAAAACGTCTTGGACACACATTTTCATAATCAGGAGAATTTTTCTGAGTTTTTGGTGTCTCAATCTTTTGGTTATACTTCATAGGAAAAAAGTTATAAAGGTTTTAAGTTGAAAAATGCATTAAAAAAATGTTAAAATGCGTCTGGCAAGCACAAGGCTGAAACCAAAATGTCTTGGACACACATTTTCATTATTAGGAGAATTGTTCTGAGTTGTTGTTGTCTCAGTGTTTTGGTTATACTTCATAGGAAAAAAGTTATAAAGGTTTTAAGTTGAAAAATGCATTACAAAAATGTTAAAATGCGTCTGGCAAGCACAAGGCTGAAACCAAAACGTCTTGGACACACATTTTCATAATCAGGAGAATTTTTCTGAGTTTTTGGTGTCTCAATCTTTTGGTTATACTTCATAGGAAAAAAGTCATAAAGATTTTAAGTTGAAAAATGCATTACAAAAATGTTAAAATGCGTCTGGCAAGCACAAGGCTGAAACCAAAATGTCTTGGACACACATTTTCATTATTAGGAGAATTGTTCTGAGTTGTTGTTGTCTCAGTGTTTTGGTTATACTTCATAGGAAAAAAGTTATAAAGGTTTTAAGTTGAAAAATGCATTACAAAAATGTTAAAATGCGTCTGGCAAGCACAAGGCTGAAACCAAAACGTCTTGGACACACATTTTCATAATCAGGATATTTTTTCTGAGTTTTTGGTGTCTCAATCTTTTGGTTATACTTCATAGGAAAAAAGTTATAAAGGTTTTAAGTTGAAAAATGCATTAAAAAAATGTTAAAATGCGTCTGGCAAGCACAAGGCTGAAACCAAAACGTCATGGACACACATTTTCATAATCAGGAGAATTTTTCTGATGGTTAGGAAAAGTCAGGAGAATTGTTTTGGTTATTCTTCATAGGAAAAAAGTTATAAAGGTTTTAAGTTAAAAAATGTATTACAAAAATGTTAAAATGCGTCTGGCAAACACAAGGCTGAAACCAAAATGTCTTGGACACACATTTTCATAATCAGGAGAATTTTTCTGAGTTTTTGGTGTCTCAATCTTTTGGTTCTACTTCATAGGAAAAAAGTTATAAAGGCTTTAAGTTGAAAAATGCATTAAAAAAATGTTAAAATGCGTCTGGCAAGCACAAGGCTGAAACCAAAATGTCTTGGACACACATTTTCATAATCAGGAGAATTTTTCTGTGTTTTTGGTGTCTCAATCTTTTGGTTATACTTCATAGGAAAAAAGTTATAAGGGTTTTAAGTTGAAAAATGCATTACAAAATGTTAAAATGCGTCTGGCAAGCACAAGGCTGAAACCAAAACGTCTTGGACACACATTTTCATAATCAGGAGAATTTTTCTGAGTTTTTGGTGTCTCAATCTTTTGGTTATACTTCATGGGAAAAAAGTTATAAAGGTTTTAAGTTGAAAAATGCATTAAAAAAATGTTAAAATGCGTCTGGCAAGCACAAGGCTGAAACCAAAATGTCTTGGACACACATTTTCATTATCAGGAGAATTGTTCTGAGTTGTTGTTGTCTCAGTGTTTTGGTTATACTTCATAGGAAAAAAGTTATAAAGGTTTTAATTTGAAAAATGCATTACAAAAATGTTAAAATGCGTCTGGCAAGCACAAGGCTGAAACCAAAACGTCTTGGACACACATTTTCATAATCAGGAGAATTTTTCTGAGTTTTTGGTGTCTCAATCTTTTGGTTATACTTCATAGGAAAAAAGTTATAAAGGTTTTAAGTTGAAAAATGCATTAAAAAAATGTTAAAATGCGTCTGGCAAGCACAAGGCTGAAACCAAAATGTCTTGGACACACATTTTCATAATCAGGAGAATTTTTCTGATTTTTTGATGTATCACTCATGTGGTTATCACTTCGACCCAAAAAGAGTATTTTCGCGCATTTTGTTGGCCGTCTGGCAAGGCGAAGGCTGAAAGTAAAACGTCTTGGACACACTTTTTTGACATCAGTGCACCCTCCTCTATTGTTCATATAATAATTTAAGTGTTTATCACTTCGGCCCAAAAAGTTGATTTTCGCGCATTTTGGTGGCCGTCTGGCAAGGGGAAGGCTGAAAGTAAAACGTCTGGGACACACTTTTTTGGCATCAGTGCACCCTAATCTGTTGTTTATATATTAATTTAAGTGGTTATCACTTCGACCCCAAAGTCGGAAAAATTACCATTTTCGAACGCCCACCCCCACCCCCGACTGAAAAAAAAATCTGCCAGACGGTTGAATTTGATATAATGTTGCGTATATCTACATATACATGTGTATAAATATTGGTTATCACTCCACTCCCAAAATTTGCTGCCGGCTCTTGGTCTATTACTCTGATTGAGAAACAATGTTCTAAATGTCAAACATGCCTCGGTCAAAATTTCAACATCGCTTATGCAATATTCCACGAGTTCACGTTGCATGTCAAAATAATTGTTTTCATGTTCGGCATACCATTTTAAAAAGACATTGCGGTCTTCTGCCCTCATTGTATCTGGTGAGTAAAATTCTATTGCGGGCAGTTTTCCAGTATAGTTTTTATTTTCCTTAGTATTGAAGTAGTGAGGAAAATAACCTTTCTTTAAAGCAGGTGGAAGATCAAACGCTTTCGGAAGTTTTGACAGTGCCATAGGAAAGTAATTTAATGAGTCTATAAATTTTACATTTCCTTTTTGCATTAAAATAATTTTTGTTCCACGCATGATCAATTCAGGAGTCAGTTTTGTTTTTTCCAAAATGTAATTCAAAATGAATTGATGATCATATGCTTGACCATTATGAGCTATGACGATTACTTTTTTAAATTTTTTTCTAATATCTAATATGTAATTTAAAAATTTGGGTACCACATCTTGCTGGTCTTCTTTTTCTCTAATTACATTTAGTGAATATTTGCACTTTTGACAAAAATATAAATTTGGAATATGTAGGCACTGATCACATTTTTGTTTAAACACACACAAATTTGGTTCATGTAGTTTTGCCTCTCCTACCATCACTTTCTCTTGGCGGCTTTCTAAATCATAAAATATGTACAAACAGTCTTTATATTTGGGTGTTCTCCTGTCCGGAAGAATGTAGCAATGATGGTTTTTGTCTACATGTTTGTTGCACTGCTTGCAAAAGTATTCATTACAAATATGCTGTCGTGTTGCTTCGTGTGTTTTTAGACACAATAGGCATCTTTTCATCTGGCGACATATAGACTTTTTTCCAATAGTACCGCTCATTTGATGATTGTCAAAACATTCTTTTCCTCTGAAGATTCGATTGCAGTCTTCACATAAAATCTCATTTGGGGTTTTGGTGCAACTAGGTGTTTGTTGGCATTGGGGACAGGATCATACACATTTATGGTGGTTTTTTGCATCATATGGTATATGACACTTTTCGCAATAATAACTGCAACAAAACGCGGATGTCAATGATGTTATTACACAGTAATGTTTATTATGGTACCGCAAATTATTTTTTTCTCTCCTTCACATTCATCTGCAACAGAAACTCCTTCAAAAATAATGTTCCGACCTTTTGCTCCGTGTTCATAGACTGTTATTTTATAGTCCTTTAAGTGATTTTGAAAAAGTTTTAACTCTGCAACCCCGCAACCTTCAGAAGGTATATTGATCTGAACATCATTGATTAGTTTTAACGCTCTTTGCGTTTGAATCTTTCTGATGTCTTTTCTCAATTTTTGTATGTCATTTTCTTTGTCGGCATATGCTTTAGCTACAACCAACGCTCGAGGCAAACATAAATTATCCACATTATTTATTTGCATGATTCCTTTGCGTTTATTGCACTCTTCCTCGAATGTATTAAACATATGAGAAGGTTTTTTCCCTTCTCCTACTGGCATTTTTACCGAGGTAACTGACATACATAAATTATCGGCGCTTAAACCTTCTGAGTTACTTTGAAATATTTTGGATATCATATCCCAAACATCTTTAAATTTCAACTCTGAGAGGTTTTTAAAATTAATCCATCCGTGACCTCTTTCGGTAAATCCCTGCTACAGCGAATTTAATCATGTCGTGAATTGCCTCTTTAACCCACGAAGATGGTTTTTCATTCTTTGGTATGGGCTTGATTTTAAATTCAATTTTTCTTCCCTTTATTTTGAATCGCTTGACTCGAGTATCAATCTCGCTCACAACTTCAATTCGCTGAAAATTTAAAAGAAAAGAACAATGTCTTTAACCAAACGAATACACAGAAAATAAATAAATAAAAACAGTAAAATTTAAACTCATAAAATAAACGCTTTTGCGAGTTTATAAAATATGAGGGTGAAGAAATTAACCCACTCACATCTGGCTCATCTCCATCCTGATTTTGATGTTGTTGTTGTTGTTGTTGTTGTTGTTGTTGTTGTTGTTGTTGTTGTTGTTGTTGTTGTTGTTGTTGTTGTTGTTGTTGTTGTTGTTGTTGTTGTTGTTGTTGTTGTTGTTGTTGTTGTTGTTGTTGTTGTTGTTGTTGTTGTTGTTGTTGTTGTTGTTGTTGTTGTTGTTGTTGTTGTTGTTGTTGTTGTTGTTGTTGTTGTTGTTGTTGTTGTTGTTGTTGTTGTTGTTGTTGTTGTTGTTGTTGTTGTTGTTGTTGTTGTTGTTGTTGTTGTTGTTGTTGTTGTTGTTGTTGTTGTTGTTGTTGTTGTTGTTGTTGTTGTTGTTGTTGTTGTTGTTGTTGTTGTTGTTGTTGTTGTTGTTGTTGTTGTTGTTGTTGTTGTTGTTGTTGTTGTTGTTGTTGTTGTTGTTGTTGTTGTTGTTGTTGTTGTTGTTGTTGTTGTTGTTGTTGTTGTTGTTGTTGTTGTTGTTGTTGTTGTTGTTGTTGTTGTTGTTGTTGTTGTTGTTGTTGTTGTTGTTGTTGTTGTTGTTGTTGTTGTTGTTGTTGTTGTTGTTGTTGTTGTTGTTGTTGTTGTTGTTGTTGTTGTTGTTGTTGTTGTTGTTGTTGTTGTTGTTGTTGTTGTTGTTGTTGTTGTTGTTGTTGTTGTTGTTGTTGTTGTTGTTGTTGTTGTTGTTGTTGTTGTTGTTGTTGTTGTTGTTGTTGTTGTTGTTGTTGTTGTTGTTGTTGTTGTTGTTGTTGTTGTTGTTGTTGTTGTTGTTGTTGTTGTTGTTGTTGTTGTTGTTGTTGTTGTTGTTGTTGTTGTTGTTGTTGTTGTTGTTGTTGTTGTTGTTGTTGTTGTTGTTGTTGTTGTTGTTGTTGTTGTTGTTGTTGTTGTTGTTGTTGTTGTTGTTGTTGTTGTTGTTGTTGTTGTTGTTGTTGTTGTTGTTGTTGTTGTTGTTGTTGTTGTTGTTGTTGTTGTTGTTGTTGTTGTTGTTGTTGTTGTTGTTGTTGTTGTTGTTGTTGTTGTTGTTGTTGTTGTTGTTGTTGTTGTTGTTGTTGTTGTTGTTGTTGTTGTTGTTGTTGTTGTTGTTGTTGTTGTTGTTGTTGTTGTTGTTGTTGTTGTTGTTGTTGTTGTTGTTGTTGTTGTTGTTGTTGTTGTTGTTGTTGTTGTTGTTGTTGTTGTTGTTGTTGTTGTTGTTGTTGTTGTTGTTGTTGTTGTTGTTGTTGTTGTTGTTGTTGTTGTTGTTGTTGTTGTTGTTGTTGTTGTTGTTGTTGTTGTTGTTGTTGTTGTTGTTGTTGTTGTTGTTGTTGTTGTTGTTGTTGTTGTTGTTGTTGTTGTTGTTGTTGTTGTTGTTGTTGTTGTTGTTGTTGTTGTTGTTGTTGTTGTTGTTGTTGTTGTTGTTGTTGTTGTTGTTGTTGTTGTTGTTGTTGTTGTTGTTGTTGTTGTTGTTGTTGTTGTTGTTGTTGTTGTTGTTGTTGTTGTTGTTGTTGTTGTTGTTGTTGTTGTTGTTGTTGTTGTTGTTGTTGTTGTTGTTGTTGTTGTTGTTGTTGTTGTTGTTGTTGTTGTTGTTGTTGTTGTTGTTGTTGTTGTTGTTGTTGTTGTTGTTGTTGTTGTTGTTGTTGTTGTTGTTGTTGTTGTTGTTGTTGTTGTTGTTGTTGTTGTTGTTGTTGTTGTTGTTGTTGTTGTTGTTGTTGTTGTTGTTGTTGTTGTTGTTGTTGTTGTTGTTGTTGTTGTTGTTGTTGTTGTTGTTGTTGTTGTTGTTGTTGTTGTTGTTGTTGTTGTTGTTGTTGTTGTTGTTGTTGTTGTTGTTGTTGTTGTTGTTGTTGTTGTTGTTGTTGTTGTTGTTGTTGTTGTTGTTGTTGTTGTTGTTGTTGTTGTTGTTGTTGTTGTTGTTGTTGTTGTTGTTGTTGTTGTTGTTGTTGTTGTTGTTGTTGTTGTTGTTGTTGTTGTTGTTGTTGTTGTTGTTGTTGTTGTTGTTGTTGTTGTTGTTGTTGTTGTTGTTGTTGTTGTTGTTGTTGTTGTTGTTGTTGTTGTTGTTGTTGTTGTTGTTGTTGTTGTTGTTGTTGTTGTTGTTGTTGTTGTTGTTGTTGTTGTTGTTGTTGTTGTTGTTGTTGTTGTTGTTGTTGTTGTTGTTGTTGTTGTTGTTGTTGTTGTTGTTGTTGTTGTTGTTGTTGTTGTTGTTGTTGTTGTTGTTGTTGTTGTTGTTGTTGTTGTTGTTGTTGTTGTTGTTGTTGTTGTTGTTGTTGTTGTTGTTGTTGTTGTTGTTGTTGTTGTTGTTGTTGTTGTTGTTGTTGTTGTTGTTGTTGTTGTTGTTGTTGTTGTTGTTGTTGTTGTTGTTGTTGTTGTTGTTGTTGTTGTTGTTGTTGTTGTTGTTGTTGTTGTTGTTGTTGTTGTTGTTGTTGTTGTTGTTGTTGTTGTTGTTGTTGTTGTTGTTGTTGTTGTTGTTGTTGTTGTTGTTGTTGTTGTTGTTGTTGTTGTTGTTGTTGTTGTTGTTGTTGTTGTTGTTGTTGTTGTTGTTGTTGTTGTTGTTGTTGTTGTTGTTGTTGTTGTTGTTGTTGTTGTTGTTGTTGTTGTTGTTGTTGTTGTTGGTGTTGTTGTTGTTGTTGTTGTTCCTTTTCATGAAAGTCCAGACTAAATGACTGCCCGCGAGGCCCCAACACCTCCAGCGAGCAGTTAGTCAAGTGGTTCACATCTTCATCATCAAGTTTAGAAACAAGCCGTTTTGGCAGATACACCACACAGTCCTGGAGCTCCACCAAAATTTGCTCCCCAAACCGTGTAGTGCATCTATTTGCGTACATGATTGGGAATTTCTTTTTGAAAGTTAGTTTCGAAATGCTGCAAATCGGCTTCCTCTCTTCGGTCAATGCATTTTTAATCTTCTTCAAGAAAGACATTTTGTTTTAATTATTTAAGTAAGAAGTTTGAATGTTCCAGATTAAGTAACACGAACGAACTGTTTTGAAACAGAAAGACCAGCGTGGTTTTATACTCTCGAAAGAATTTTTCTAAAACTATGTATATATGATTCTGGTCATTGTGGGAACGGCTTGTTTTGTTGATGATGACCGCGGTTATAAAAACAAGTTGTTAGCTCTCCTTTTTCTTTAGAGATCGTGCCTTTTCTTTAAATTCTTTTGTCAAGTGTCGAATTCTCCAACTAATGCCTTCGATTTTTTTTTATTTTTTTTTTCATATCGGTAGTAAGTGTCTTCTGAGTTTTATTTAGAACATTTTTTACAATGATTTTTACGATGGGGATATTTGTAGATGAAATTAAAAAGTGGTGAGAATATCGGTTGACTGCACTTATTTGCTGCTAAATTTGTCTTTTTTTCATTTGAAAGCGCCCAAATGTACTCCCTTAATTGATTGCTTTTTTTTTATGGGGTTTCCTTAAGAATAATAATGTTAAGATTTTACGATAAAAACAATTATAGATGAAATTAAAAAATTGAGGATATCGATTTACTTGATTTAATTGGATATTTTCTTCTTCATATTAAAATTTGAGGTACTTAGTTTATTAGATAATTTTACTTCGAGTCATTTAAAATATTTTTAATTGGATTTTCATCATGTTAAGTTAGGTATTGATTGTAGTCCTATTTTCGAAAGTGATAAAATATACTCCCCCGATTGATTGCTTCCCTATGGTGTACTTTCCAGAAACTTAAATTGCTCTTTGTGTCGAAGTCTTTGTCTTTGATTTTTTTTTGGTGTTGCCACGTGCCTTTCACTTATTTAAAATTTTGGTATAGGCATACATATTATGTTCTAAAGATAGATAATTGAAAAATATATTTCAAATTCCTAATTCAATTTCTTTTCTTTTTTACGTTTCTATTTGTACGTTAATGTTATATATTCAATTCACAACCGCACCACCGTCGTTACGAAACCTTACACTCCCAATTACACAGGCAACACACCTACACGCGCGCGTCAGCGTACAAGCAACCCCCAACCTCCTATTTTAAACATCAAACACCACATAACCCCAGCACACACCATAAAATACAAATATAGAAACAAACACTAGAACTATACTCACACCTCATTGTCACCCAGCAACCTTATCATAAAAATCAAAACTCTAATAGCGAACAAACTACACACACTTCTCACTCCGCACACAATATCAACTTCAATATTCAACCCTCAACCTAGATGCTGGACTATCGGACTAGGTCGATGCCCTCATCTAAGAAGTCAGCATATCTGATGATGACAAACAGGAATATACACAAAAATATGTATCTAGCTACAACAACACTTGAAACACATCAACCGACAGCAGTGCAAGAAATCCACTTGACATTTATATCATCTAATACCGATCCTCAATATACGAACACATAAGAACCCCCACAAAAGATCCCTCTCACATTCATGATCAACATCCCATAATCCCAAAAAGCAATTAACAAACAGCCACCAAAAAAACATTAAAAAGGTCGTAAAAAAAGTTCCCACGTGGTGGTACCGCATTACCTACTGACATTGGAAGACAACTTTTAACAGCCTCGAAAAACGAAACCAGTTCCTGCTCCAGATATTATTTTAAAAATAATTTCTTGCAATTCTGCCAAAGGATGCGGCTCAAAATGTGGTTGTCGAAAATTTGGATTGACTTGTTCACCAGTTTGAGGAAAAAGTCATGGCCAGTCTTGTTTTAATGCCAGATTAATAGATTCTGTAGAAATACGCGAGAACGAGGACCAAGAAATCAACAACTTGGAAGAACTTGAAGATACTTGTTCCTTTGAAGGCGATCGGAAAAAGTATAATGAATCTGGACAGGAATCTGAAGAAGTCGAAGAAAAAATTGATGAAGACGAAAAAGATGAAAGTGATCTAGAAGACTGCTTAACATATTTTTCACTTGATCTCATGTTATGTTAAGGGTTTTATATACAAAATTGAATTAAAACATTAAATAAACAGTAAATATAAATATGTAGTAAAAAGTTTAGGTAAATCTAATTAATTTCACGTTATTATTCAATAAGCTTAGATATTTATGAATTGTTAAAATCAATTTTCAAACTTTTATTTTATTGCATTACGTCCACATCTATAAACATTATATTAATGTAAGCATTTCTGCATGTGTACAATATATACATATATGTAAATATGTATGTATATGTATATAAATAGCATAAATATACATAAACACATATTTTTCGAAGCAAAAACAAAAACCTTGAACGAGAAAAAATTGGGAAATGATGTTTTTGAGATAGGAATAGAAAAAATCAAAATCTTTAAACGTCAATAACTCGGCAACGGTTTGTTCTATCAAAAAAAGTTATACAAATTTTTTTGTTGGAAATTTTGTGTACTTTAATTTTGGCCTTGAGTGTTTTGGACGAAAAACCGTTAGAAATGGAGAAAAACCTTTTTTTTGAGGAAAACAGTGGCTGTTTACCGTTATTAAAAATTTAGCTAGCACTCAACCAATCGACGGGGACTTTTCAGGATTTATAAAGCAGGTTATAAAGAAGTAGTATGCCAAAATTTATCTTTATAGGATTTTTTCCGTAACAAAATCCTAATTTTCCTGGGCTATTTGAACAATTCAGAAACTCCAGAGGCATAAACATACTCGTAAAGCACCGTATCACCCTCAATCGAACGGGCAAGCAGAGCGCTTCGTGAACACGCTGAAAAGAGCACTAGCCAAAAATAAAGACGGATGAACGGATAGCGAAGATCTAGAAGAATTTCTCTTGGCATACCGATCAACGCCAAACCGAAATGCTCCAGATGGAAAGTCACCAGCAGAATGTTTCATCGGGCGAAAGACAAGAACAAACATAGACCTTTTGAAGAAATCCGAGAAGTCTGCAGCCGTTCCAAACAAACACATGGAAGACGAGTTCAACAGGAGAAACAAATTAAAATATCGCAGCTTCAGCCCAGGAAATCCCGTCTATGCAAAAGTTTTCAAGCGAAATAAAAATTCTGGATTTCTGTCGTGGTTGTCAGCAAAAAAGGAAATGTCAATTAAGACGTAAGCGTAACGTTAGATGGACGAACTTGATTAAGGCAAAAGCTTCAACTTCATTTTCCTTATGCTGACACCACAATGGGTACCAAAAATGATAATACATTTTATAACTACTTTACATTTGTCATCTTTGACTTTTGGCGAGTTCATTTTCAGACTCGACCTTCATCTTGCGACGAACAAAATTATTCTTTAATAATAAAGTAATAATAAAGTTGATTTATTCAGTTCAATTTAAAGTTCTTACATATTTTTTTTTTTTTTTCAAATGCATGTTAAGGCATGGCTTTGAAGCCGTCAGCCTGATTGACAAATGTTACTTTAGAAATGATTTTTTTTTTTTTTTTTTTTTTTTTTTAAATTAGACGAAAAAATTACATTAACATTATTAAATGATTTAGAAATTGTGAATTAAAATCTTTAATTTAAATTTTTAAGTTGCAAACAAATTCAAATGCTAAAAATTTTCATCGACTATCATTTGTCTATAGGTTGCTGCAGTTTTGACAAAAGAGAAGAGAGGTCTCCAACCAGCTTTGCCGTTCAAAATTTAACTCATTTTGTCCAAGGCACCTTCTTCTAATATCCTTCAAAATGGGGCAGATTGCGACGAAGTGAAAAATATCCTCCCTGATGTTCATGTTGCACAGGTTACAAAAGATGGGAAGATCATCACGATTCTGGGTTGAAGTAGTTGAGATCTTCTAAATTAAAGTTAAGTTGCCTGTAGTAATTTCGGTGAAGTGAAGATTCAGCTTCCTAAATAAACGTTTCTCTTGATTTCAAATCAAGATCCTTATAGAAACTGTACAAAATCTTTTTCCAATCATTTGGGCGACTAGGATTTATGTTTAGCTGTAGGTTATGTTTTTGTGCCAATGAACTCCTTGCCTTAAAAAATAAGGTGTTGTTATTAATTGCAAATTGTGCAATTTTTTTAGGTAGGCGTGCATCGGGCATTTGAGTTAGTACGTTAAGAATATAGTCAAAGTGTAGTTTAACTGTTGAGATGTGCAACGGGGACAATCCTGTTTCCAAAAGTAGCATGTAATTCGGAGTGTTTTGCGGCAGATGAAAGCATCGTTTGATGAAGAACCGCAAAAGCTTTTCAATTTCATCATACCTCGTGATTCCCCAAACTTGCGCAGCGTAAAAAATTGTTGCGGTTGCAGTGCTTTGGAAAATTTTGTATTTTGCGGATGGATGCAGTGCTGAGTTACTCATACATGCCCTCCATGTTGAACTCAGTGTGGATTTCGCAACGTTAAGCTTATTTACAAGATGGTTTTGCATGTTCAAATGTGATCTAATAAGAATGCCTAGATATTTGTACTCTTTAACTATCTCAATCTCTTGCCCTTTAAAGGTTCACTTTTCAGACTGTGCATATCTTCCAAAGCTTCTTCTAAAAACCATGACCTTTGATTTGTTAAGGTTGACAGTTAGGCTCCAAACCTTGCAATATTCTTCAAATCTTTGTATCATTTTTTGCAGAATGACTGTAGAATCCGCAAGCAAGACTACATCATCTGCATACATAAGAATTCTTATTCTTATACTATTCCATAAAATTCCTCCAGTTAACCATTTAACCAAATCATCAATAAACAAAATAAAAATAAGGACACTCAATGTACATCCTTGTCGAACACCCGATAGAGTCTCAAACCAATTTGACAAAGATTCACCATTCCAAACTGCCGATTTGGTTTCGCTGTATAGATTCCTCAGCAGTGTAATTATTTTCGTCGAAAGTCCTATACAGCTCAACTTATAAAATAGAGATTTTCGATCAACAGAATCGAAGGCTGCTCTTAAGTCAACGAAGAACGCGTATAGTTTGGCTCCTTTCTCCAGATATGATTTGGCGATAGATGTTAGCGTATAGATGTGATCAATTGTTGAGTATCCGCTACGAAATCCTGCCTGGTATTCGCTTAACACATCGTTTTCTTCAACCCATACCTTTATTCGGTTAAGTATTACTGAGGTGAATAATTTCATAGAAGCGTTTAAAAATGAAATACCGCGATAGTTTGATGCTTCATTTTGATCCCCGGTTTTGTGAAGCGGGAATATAATGGCTTGCCGAAAACTCTCAGGTGTTTCACAATTTACAAAGATTTTGTTATAAGCGGAAGTCAAATGTCCTATAAACTCCTCAGTAGCGTATTTGTAGAATTCATATGGTATTCTATTAAATCCTGGAGCTTTATTTCCTTTTGAGGCTCTTATAACTTCAACCACTTCACTTATTGTAATAGCGGAATCGAGATTTTTAATATAAATCTGTGGCATGGCATAGTGAAAAATGGAAATTTGAGTGTTTGAAGGGTTCAGAAGCGTTTCGAAATGGTTTCTTAAATCTTCAGCAGATATTGAATTTCCAACACAACACTTACTTCCGTTGATCTCCCTAATAGCTTTCCAAAACTCACTAGAATTTCTAGTTTCAGAAACCAAATGTATTAAAGAATTCTGATATTCATGAATTTTTCGTTTACACAGTTGTTTAAATACTTTATTTAGCGTTGAATATTTATTTTTGAAGTAGTTGGTGTTGAATTTTCGAAAAAGGCGGAGAAA
The DNA here is from genome assembly GCA_932273885.2 of Leucozona laternaria. NCBI lineage: Eukaryota > Metazoa > Arthropoda > Insecta > Diptera > Syrphidae > Leucozona > Leucozona laternaria. The sequence goes on from OW026366.1 coordinate 139,900,829, forward strand.
GGCATATGATTTTTGTCGTTTTTTGAAACATTCATCATCGAACCATTTTTCTTTAGGAAAACATTTTTTTCTTTGTAAAGTTTTTCTGACTATTTACTTTTGGATTTTGTCGTCTAAAGTATCGAGGCTCATGTCAGATGATTGGTTGGCGAGATTTAATGAAAGATTATATTGGAAAGATGAGATATTGTTTTTTTTAATCGTAAATTTTGGTAGTAGTTTAAGCGGTTGTTTGCTTTCCATAAAAGGAAGTTATCAATGATATTTCGAGAGGTAAATGATCAGAGGTAAAAGATTTTGCAGCAACTTTGAAACCCAATATAAAACGTAGAAAAAAATCAGTTACAAAGCAATAATCAATTACAGATTTTCCAACGGCACCGATAAACGTGAATTCTCCTTGCTTATCGTCCACACTTCGTCCATTCAAAACATTAAGGCCGAATGATTTACAGAAGTCCAACAATTTTTTTCCCTTGCTATCCACGAGAACATCCTTTGAAGAACGCGTTGGTAGTAGAGCTGAGGAGAAATCTTGGTAACTTGTGTCACATGATTCACCTCCAATCCGAGCATTAAAGTTTGATAAAGTGTCGCAAATCAAGTTGTAATCAGCCCTCCATCCAGACAAAGTAGTAGCGTTTAAGTAAATTGGTAATATATAGACTTTTTTATTTGAGATATACAACTCCAGCAACCAGTTATTTTCGATATTTGAAAAAGTACATCTATACGTTTGACAAATACTTGTTTTGAAGCCCATTAAAATACCTCCTTTTGCTCTTCCTTTACTATATACTTTTGTTGCTGGTAACCACTTAAGTGCGAAACTTGGAAAAGTTTTTTGAAATTTAATATATTTATTATCCATTATGTGAGTTTCAAAAAGAAAAAAGATATCAAAGCTGTTAACATTATTAAAGAATTCAGAAAATTTTAGTTTGTTCTCCAGTCCAAAAATATTAAAACTTAAAATACTAATTGAACAAAATTTATTAACCTTGTTCAAATTGTTTGCAACAACTGCCAACGGTCAAACGGAAGGAGCTGTTGAACGACTTCCTATAAACTGCATCGAGGTTTGAGGCAAAGGTGGCGCTGAGGTATGGTCTTGGTTTATGCTTGACGAACGAACGTGACAGATGATCTTCTTGGTTAAGTTCAGCCCACTGAACTGTTGGTTGAGTAATGTCAAACCATTCTCATTATTACACAACAAACCAAGCTCTTCACTCCAATTAAATGTTTGATTATTTATAAGCATTTTATCATCAAGAACAATTATTTTAGTGTTTGGATATTGTTTTCGTATCAAATGTCTAATACGCATAAATTTGGATCGCCTTTGCCTTACAGAATAAGGAAGATCTCTACGCAATACGATTCCAGTGTTCTTTAGGGTCGAGGCCTGGCGCATAACCTCAATTGCTGAAGATCGATCCTTTAGCCGCACTATAAAGATTGAGCTCCGAGAGTTCCTTCTGGAAATCATCTTAACATTTCCACCACATCATCTGGGGATTTCAATAGACCACTGCATATGTTCGAAATCTCCTTATGCTCCTCTCCATCAGCGACAACCGGCATAGTAACAATTAGATTTTTGTCTGAGTTTCGACGATGGAAGTTTTCCATTTGGGATTCCAATCTATTGCAGCGGTCCTCCATTTTTGACAACTTTTGCAGAAGGTCCATAGTTAGCTTGGAAATATCTTCCTTAGTCGCAAGGATCTGCATTTTTGCGTCTAGGACTTCTCCAACAATCTGGCGCAGCGTATTTGCGTCGGATAAAATGCTTCTGTTTGGCGAGTTATTTGTATTCGCCATCATGCAAAGTAGCTTCTTTGAATCTGTACTCTGTTCGGGAGATGTTTCAGACTGTGTTCTTTTTTTATAATTCTGGCTCATCTGATTGACTTAGTATTATGTAGGCGTACTTGGGAAGCATACAGATCATTTGATAATGTACTAGTCTAAAAGCTTAATCTTATGTATAGGACTCACAATTTCTTATGCATTTAAATCTCTTTCAATAAAAAGATTTTTGGAGTACCTCTATAGAATTTTTTAATATTTGTTTAATTTCTATTTTATTTTATTTATTAATTAATTTTAAGAGAACTCAAATCACACAACTTGACAGGTTAACGACAGGGTTGCCAAAAACAATTATTCTTTAATTTATCTTGGAAGTGTTCAACCTTTGTAGCTTTTTATACCGAACTTAATTTAAATGAAGTCTTTTGTAAATTATAATTGATTGTCGTGTTTAATTCCCGTACACAACATATATAAAAAAAATATAACATTAATTCATAAAAGAAGCCTTCTACATATAAGTAGTCTCAAACAATAGTACCTACTAAAAAAAATAGTTTTGATGAAAACTTGTTCAGTTTTAAATTTAGCTCCACTTGCCACCAAGTAGTAACATATACCAACGTGTGCTCCATACTTTCAAGTTACAGCACAGACAAAAAATTTGCTTCAGATACCTGCATATTTCGGGGTTATGTTCAAATTCAAAAATAGTTTTTTAATTTTTTTTTCAACTTTCATTCAGATTTCAAAACGTAATTACACTTTACGTTCTCATTCGATTATTATTGATGAAGGTTCTTCTTATAAACTCACAGCTTTTGCTTTTCCACCTTTTCATTCCGCGTGAAAACGAATACACTACGTTTTCATTCGATTATTCATAAAAGTTCTTTTCAGAACCTCAAAACTTTTTCTTCTTATATTTAAGAAAAAGTTTTTTGATTTTTTTTTTTTTCTAATCCTCATTCAGATTTGAAAACGTTATTAATCGTTATATTTTTCATTACATTTTTCTTAAAGGTTCTTCTCAGAACCTCACAACTTTTCTTTTAATATTCGGAAAAAAGTTTTTGTTTTTTTTTACTTTTCATTCAGTTTTGAAAACGAAATTACTCTTGAGTACACAGGCAGTGAATTTATGGGTCTAAATTGTTCACAATTTACAGTTTGTTTAATTTTTTCAATAGGTGTCAGAATTAAGTTTTTCTAAGTTTTTGGAAACTGTCCTTCGACGTACTTATGATTTTTAAAAGGGGTGGACCGATTACATCAAATGCATTAAGTTCTAATATTGGACATAATAAATCACTGTCTTTTTTATTTTTTAATTCTTTAATTGTATTTGTTACCGTTACTAAATTAAAATTGAAAGGATTTGCAACCACAAAGTTAATTCGGTTTACATATGAAACATTATCGATTGTGTTGTTTATTGTTTTTACACTTTTAATAAAAGATATATTAAACCGATTAGCTCGTTCTTTGTTACCAGTGATAGCTTTACCATCAAATACAACAATTTTTAGTACAGTTTTCTTTTCACGCAGTACTAACGATTTTAGAGTTTGCCACATAGATTTCTTTGTAAACTCATATTTCGAATATCTGTTACAGTACGTAAGTTTATACCACTTTTTTCAAATGCTGATATTAAATTGGCCTTAGAATATTTTAAAACCTGAATTTCATGAATTTTTTGCTCCGGACATAATTTTTCTCTCAAGGGAAGTTTTAAACAAATTGCTTCATGATCTGCGCCACCAACTGATGGCAATTTGAAACAACATAATCTATTAATGTTTTAGGGGTACTCGTTATTCTTGTTGGTTCACTTATCATTTGTGTACACCCATTTTCAAGTATTATTTTATTACAATCGCGTCTATAAATTTTTCATCGAACCAGTTAATATTAAAGTCACTAATTACTATTATATTACGATTATCTGTACCCAATTGATCCATAAACTCACTAAAATGGTCACAAAATTGTCTATTAGATGACGATGGAGATCTATATAATCCAGCTATTACAAACGTACAAAAATCACACCGCATATTAACAGTAAGATACCATTTCTCCATGTCATACAAATTTTTTTCTTTTCGCTCCAATCTACCAGTTTTAAACTGAAAACCCTAACCGACCTCAACTTTAAATACTCTGACCTCAATTTTTAATTAATTACATTAAATTTCCACTTGTCTGACCCTCTTTCATTTGTTTACTTTCTTCATATTTCTCCGCTTAACGTGTGCAAATCAATTAACAATGATGTCAAAGGGCTGCGCCTGCAATAATAGTTTCAAAATCGACGCGAGTGCAGATTGGGCTAAGTAAACGTTCGCTCATCTAAATATATGAGTGAATATACTGCCCGATTCGTGTTTTATTGTGACGAATGCAGGGAAATAACCTTGTCCCACATTTTCTTGGCCATAAAATGTGACAGTGATTTACTGACATCGTCGCTGAATGAAAACAATAACAAGTGTCGAGACATAAGTAGTGAAATATCAATAATTGATGACCTGATAAAATGCTTTGACGATTTACACACATCAAATTAAGACATCTCTCGTGTTGTGAAATCCAACTTAAAGGAACTTAAAAACAAAATTTCAGGTATTAATGACTCCTTCGTTAATTTACTATCGTTTAAATCTGGATTAAGTAATAGTTTACACGAAATTTCAATGCCATTAAAAAACCCAAATCTTACCGAGCCAATAGACTCTTTACGTGATGATATTAAACGCTCAGCAAAAATATAATATCGTCTTCCCAAATCAATAAACCTCTACCTGCCATTGATTTAACTCATCTGTCAGTTATTGGTGACGCGATTCAATTCATTTCGAACAAAACCATTGAACTCGCGGCGACCAGAGATAGTGTCAATGAATTGGTTGAAAACCTTAAGGTCGCAAATAACAGTTTGATAGTCCCTCAAGTTGACCTAAATACAACTAATGACCTTCGGGATATTTGGAATAACTCTTCCCTGCATGATGAGCTACGTGAAATTTGCGCGCCCCCTTCCATGCCACTAACAACGACCTCCTCCAACGACTCGGATAAAACCACCTCGGAAGAAGCACAAACTTCTAATATTGTTACAACATAAACCATCATAGATGAATTGGTAGTTGAAGTGTTTGATTCTGAAAGCCCTACTAATGGGTGATTTTTAAGCTGGTTTGGTTTTGGCAACACTGGTTTTGACAGCTGACGTGTGTTTAGTACCTTGTGTCACTGTCAAACAGCTTCAGTTTGGTTTGCAATTTAACCATGGATCGTCTTACAAATGAACAACGCTTGCAAATTATTGAATTTTACTATCAAAATTCGTGCTCGGTTCGAAATGTTCATCGCGCGCTGCTTGTGTTCAGCGATGAGGCTCATTTTTGGTTGAATGGGTACGTAAATAAGCAAAATTGCCGCATTTGGAGTGAAGATCAGCCAGAAGCATTGCAACAGCTACCAATGCATCCCGAAAAAGCCACTGTTTGGTGCGGTTTATGGGCCGGCGGCATTATTGGGCCTATTCCTTAAAAGATGATGCGAATCGCAGCGTTACTGTCAATGGTGAACGCTACCGAACGATGATAACAAACTTTTTTTTGCCCGAAATGGAAGTTCTTGACTTGCATGATCTGTGGTTTCAACAAGACGGTGCCACATGCCACACAGCACGCGAAACAATGGCGCAATTGCGAGGCGAGTTTGGTGAACAGTTAATTTCACGTTTCGGGCCGGTCAATTGGCCGCCTAGATCGTGCGATTTGACACCATTAGATTATTTTTTGTGGGGGTATGTCAAGGCTAATGTCTATAGGGACAAGCCCGCTTCGATTGACGCACTGGAAGCCAACATCCATGCATTCATTCGTGAGATACCGGCCGATATGTGTGAAAGAGTATGCCAAAATTGGACTCAGCGGATGGGCTACCTGAGACGCAGCCGCGGTCAACATTTGCATGAAATTATCTTTAAACATTAAATTGCAAGGTTCAAACTATCGATTCAAATAAATATTTCATTAATTTTTTCGAATTTTTTGTGTTTTTTTTTTAAAAAAAGTTCTAAACCTCTTAAAAAATCACCCGTTAAAACCGTAGGCTCTACTAAACCCAAAAGCCCAACTGAACCCGTTAATTCATCATCTTGTTCCTGCGATCCCGAACTGCCCATAAATAGTGTGAAATATAAAATATAAGGCCTACCTAAGCTAATTGATGCACGATGGCTCTCTAAATGGTTCTCCGTTAACTACAAAATTCGTGAAGCACGTATCAAGAAGATTTTCCCTTCGAGGCGTTACTCAACTTTTATCGCGTACCTGTCCAAGAAATATGACTGGATGTTTTTCTCCCCTGGATCTGATATGACTTCCTTCAATGCAGTGGAGTTTCTCCGCCTTAAAGATAATGTTCCTGTGAATTCTAAATTACCTTTTAACCGACTACCTAGACCCGATCCTAACTGGCATTTAAAAATTGGTAGATATCCCAACTTTAATAACATTCATCCCTTTCTCTCCAACTACACCTTAAGTGTTACCCCTCCATCTTGCCGTTCTTGCCCTTCTAACCAATTTTACTTATTTACAGGTGTAAATAGTACTCCACCTTCCTTAATCCTTCAAAACCATAATTTTCCCCCTCTTGATTTAAACCCTGTACCCACTCCTGTTTCATCCTACTCAAACATAAAATCATCTGCACCTAAATATACTAACTTCATTTACTCACACGTTCTTAAACCTTCTCAACCTCCTTGTCCAGCTTCATCTATCCCTAACCCACCATTTTCTAATCGTTCCTCCACAGCATTCTTACCATCGTTCTCCTCCTCCACCTCCACCTTTTGTGTACAAATTAACATGAACAAACGTTTTCTTTACATCCTATGCTGCTATATACCTCCATCCCAGACTGCAATTCAATATCAGCTGATTGCGGATGCTGTTGACTTTGTTGTGGATTCTATTAACGCTGAAGACGATGTAATACTTGTAGGTGACTTTAATTTACCTCATTTAGTATGGTCTGAATCTAAGAACGAGATTTATTTCATTGCAACTAATGCCACATCGGAGAAAGAAGTTTTATTCGCCCATCGACTTCTTGCTTCTAGTCTTATTCAGATGAGCGATATCAAAAATAATCTAGGAAGACAACTAGACTTAATTTTCACGTCTGACGCTGAGAACTCTGTTGTAGCGGAAAGTAATCACCTCCTCTCCAAACTTGATAACTATCACCTACAATTTCTATTAATTTCGCGTATGTCAGCGAACATCATAATACTGATCTCTTAACGCAGCGGAAATTTAATTTTCGTAAGGCTAACTTTGACAAACTCAATGATCTCATTGGTATAATCAATTTTGACTTCATCTCCGACGAATCTATTCACATTGATTGACACATTCTATAACCACATTTTTAACTGTTTTTCGAGTTCAGTGACTATTTTACTTTAAAAAAATTTCACATCTTCTCCTGCTTCGTATAATAAAGAACTTCGTTCAGTACGTAACCTACGTAATAAACTTTGGCAAAAGTTTCTGAAATTGAGGTCTAGTTTAGACCTTTCTAATTATCTCTTATCTTACCACAAATTCTCGACCTTATGTGACTCCCTTTATTCCAATTATATCCATCAAATACAGGCTGATCTTATTATCAACCCAAAAAAGTTCTACCAATTTATTAATTGCAAGAAGAAATCGGATGGTTATCCTTCCACGTTAAGACTTCGTGAATCTATGTCTGCTGACCCTCATACCATATCCAATCTTTTTGCAGATTTTTTCAGCGAAGCATTTTCTTTTAACGATACCGAGGTAGACTTGAACTATTTTAGTTATTTGTACAATTATCCTCATACCTCCTTTACTTATATCAACATTTCCCTATCTTCAGTGGTGAGTAAAATTAATCAACTGAAGGATGATTTTTCCCCTGGTCCAGATGGTCTCCCAGCAATCGTTTTTAAAAAATGTATTGGAAAATTAGCACAGCCTCTTACAAAGCTCTTCTACCTCTACATCGTAAGTGGTATTTTTCCTAAGATGGGGAAAAATTCTTTCATTAACCCTGTCCACAAATAAGGTTGCAAAAATGATATTTCCAACTACAGACCCATTGCCAAACTCTCTTGTATACCTAAACTTTTTGAAAGTATAGTTTACGAGTCGCTGTTTGTTCACTGTAAAGCAATTTGTACCTCTAAGCAGCACGGATTCTTAAAACGACGATCCACAACAACTAACCTCACTGAATTCGTTTCAAAAACGCTGTGTGCCTTAGAAGAAGGTAAAGAAGTTGATGCCATTGCAACAGATTTTAGTAAGGCATTTGACAAAATTTCCCACAATATAATTTTTTTTAAACTTAAAAAGCTTGGTTTTCCTGTTTTGTTCACCTCTTGGATTCAGTCATACCTAGTTGACCGTCAGTATCGAGTGCTCTTCAGAGGGAGTATCTCCAAACCTATTCATGCATTATCTGGAGTACCCCAGGGAAGCCATTTGGGACCACTTATTTTTGTTTTGACTATAAATGACGTTGAGCTGATTTTACCTCAATCTGATTTAGAAATTTACGCTGACGATATGAGAATATCGAAACAAATTTTTACCCCTGACGACGCTCTTATGCTGCAAACAGACTTAAATAGCTTTTTTACTTCGTGCCAAAAGAACTTTCTTGAGCTAAACATTAAGAAATGTCAAACCATAACCTTCACTCGAAAGCGCTCTCACTTGTCCCAAGGACAATACTCGATTAATGTAGCGCCTGTTCTTATTGTAGCCTCCATTCGCGACTTGGGAGTAATTTGTGACACTCAACTCAATTTTCGCTCCCACTACGACAGCATTATAAGCAAAGCCAACTCAACACTCGGGTTCGTAAAACGATGGTCAAAAGAATTTTCTTGTCCATATGTAACCAAATCCCGTTATATGATTTTTGTTAGATCTCTCCTAGAATATGCCTCACCAGTCTGGTCACCATATAATCAAGTTCACATAGATCGTATCGAAGCCGTCCAGCGCAGATTTTTACGCTTCGCTTTGCGGGGTCTTGGCTGGGATGATGCCTATAACCTGCCTTCTTATGAAGACCGTCTTAAACTTCTGAACCTTCAACCGCTTAAATTACGCCGTGATACTGCTGACATCGTTTTTGTTCACCAATTATTAAATGAGGTCATTGATTGCCCTACTCTTCTCCAAAAGATCTGTCTGAATCCAAACACCCGTCAGTTAAGATCTGTTCCCTTCTTCCTCACTGCCTACCACCGTACCGATTATGGTCTCAACGAACCTTTGACTCTTACTTTGACTGTTACTGTTAATGTATACACTTGTTAACACTGCAGATTTTCATTAACATATTTCAGATAATGAAATTACTATTGAAAATTATAATGTTTTCATATGTGATAGTGTATCTTGGCACACGGGTGGAGTTGCTTTATATTATATAAATTTATATTTATATAATTATTTATATAAAGCAACTCCACCCGTGTGCCAAGATACACTATCACATATGAAAACATTATAATTTTCAATATTAATTTCATTATCTGAAATATTTTCCTTTAAACATGTTTCACTTAGTATACGATTACTTCAAATGTCTGGTTCATTAAAACTTGTTCTTGTTCATTGAAATTTCCAATTAAACTTTGAATATTAAAGTACACTACTGAAAGTTCGGTTGCTTGCTAATATTGCTGAATTTGAACTTTTTTTTTGAATACTTGGTACTCATAACTTCGACTATCATGATCAAATTTAGAGATCACTTAAATATTTAAGTGGACTCTAAAAAATTAGCCATACCAATAATCAATTTAATAGTCAGCTTAACGCTAAACGTGCCTTTAAATTAAAACTGAAGAAACTCATGTTTAATTGTATAAACATCTCGTTTGTGCTGTCAATCAGACAGCTAAAAGCATGGAGAAAAAAAAACAATTTTTATTATCTGTCGCGTTTGTGTTATTTGCACTCGAATTTGTGCGCTTTTAATTAATAATGTAAGTAAAATATCCAATTTTTAATTTAATTAATAATGTAAGTAAAATATCCAATTAAATCAATTTCTTTTGTTTAATTGAATGTAAATTTCAATTTCAGATTGAATTAAATATGTGATATGACTGAAAAATCGTCAAAAAAAAAGCCGTTCCTCAAAATGAAATCCAGCTATGAAGGTGTTGCTAATCGAATCAGTAAAGCCCTTTTCTGCCCTAGTTGAAAGCAAATTCAACGACGGGAAGTCATTAAAGTCGAAGTTTAAAGCTTGGGAGACCATTGATGATGAAGCTTGCGGTGGATTTATGAAACCTTAAATTGTTATTATTTTATAACATGATTATTACTGCAACGATAAAGACTAACCTGTAGTACCGAAAGAAATGTATATCGTATTCTTCGAAAGGATCTATTTCTTTATATATAGTTTATACATGTAAATACAAATTTCATCAATTATATCATGGTCATCACTCATTTTTAATTTGATAAGTGAAAAAAAAGTAAATCTCTGTTTGGAACTAAAAATTTTTGTTTATTTTGCAAAATAACACAAATGTCATTTCAACAGCTGTCTGTTTGACAAATACTGTAGTAGATTTAGTAATAAAGCGCTAATTAGTAAAAGGTGTGTTTAATTTGGTTATTTGTAAACAAACAAATTAACTGGTCTTTAAAGTTTAACCTGGCATTTATCAAAACGCGTGTTTAGCGTTTGGTTATTGGTAAGGCCCAATATATACACTTTATTGACGTTTCACTGTCGTTCCTCATAAGATTTACTGCACAGACAGATTACATCGCTTTTACATGTTTTGGCTTCATGATAATAGTCTCCACATTAATAGCATCTTTAACCCATGTATAATCGTACATTGCACATTGATACCATCCAATATTAACCACTTGTAGATTTAAAAACTTTTTATATAGATCGCCATTAACTTGCAATATTGCATTTAATCTATTTTTACGTGGGCATTTATAAAAACGAACACATTTAAAATTTTCATTGATGTCATTTTGTGATTTTATTGCTGCACATAGTGCCTCGGCTCCCCACAAATTATTACATTAGGATCATTTAACTTAGTTGTTATTACATTATAATCATCCCCTATTTTGGTCGACACTTCACGCTCAATTTTTACCCTTGAATATGTTTCTGCGCACTAAATTGCTATTGCACCATCTTTACGGTTAGAAACACTTTTAACTTTTAGAGACAAAGATTGTGCCATTTGCAACTAAGGTACAAAATCTATCATTGTTTTTAGAAGCAGCCAATTGTGATTTGTGCAATCCTGCGTTGATGGATGAGTTGTTGATTAAATTACATACTGAAGGAAGGATAGATTGGGCTAGATGTGCAATAACTATAATACCTCGTGCAAGTATTCGAAACTTCAGTGATTGGCTGCAGAAAATTTCAAAAATAGTTAACATAACCTGTGTAACGAAGCACCCTTTTAGTGTAAATCAAAATCTGAGAAATACAGGTCGAACAAGATTTTTTCATGTGAACGAATCGGCAGAAAAGAGAAATAATGGTTCTGGCTGTGAAAAAAAGGAAACATGATATGTATCTCTAAACGCAAGCGTTTTATTGATATGATATGACGATTTCGAGTCGTTCGTCAACAACATCTATGCTTCAATTGTTTAAGAAGTGACCATCAAAGCCACGATTAATAGTAATAGTAATAGTAATAGTAATAGTAATAGTAATAGTAATAGTAATAGTAATAGTAATAGTAATAGTAATAGTAATAGTAATAGTAATAGTAATAGTAATAGTAATAGTAATAGTAATAGTAATAGTAATAGTAATAGTAATAGTAATAGTAATAGTAATAGTAATAGTAATAGTAATAGTAATAGTAATAGTAATAGTAATAGTAATAGTAATAGTAATAGTAATAGTAATAGTAATAGTAATAGTAATAGTAATAGTAATAGTAATAGTAATAGTAATAGTAATAGTAATAGTAATAGTAATAGTAATAGTAATAGTAATAGTAATAGTAATAGTAATAGTAATAGTAATAGTAATAGTAATAGTAATAGTAATAGTAATAGTAATAGTAATAGTAATAGTAATAGTAATAGTAATAGTAATAGTAATAGTAATAGTAATAGTAATAGTAATAGTAATAGTAATAGTAATAGTAATAGTAATAGTAATAGTAATAGTAATAGTAATAGTAATAGTAATAGTAATAGTAATAGTAATAGTAATAGTAATAGTAATAGTAATAGTAATAGTAATAGTAATAGTAATAGTAATAGTAATAGTAATAGTAATAGTAATAGTAATAGTAATAGTAATAGTAATAGTAATAGTAATAGTAATAGTAATAGTAATAGTAATAGTAATAGTAATAGTAATAGTAATAGTAATAGTAATAGTAATAGTAATAGTAATAGTAATAGTAATAGTAATAGTAATAGTAATAGTAATAGTAATAGTAATAGTAATAGTAATAGTAATAGTAATAGTAATAGTAATAGTAATAGTAATAGTAATAGTAATAGTAATAGTAATAGTAATAGTAATAGTAATAGTAATAGTAATAGTAATAGTAATAGTAATAGTAATAGTAATAGTAATAGTAATAGTAATAGTAATAGTAATAGTAATAGTAATAGTAATAGTAATAGTAATAGTAATAGTAATAGTAATAGTAATAGTAATAGTAATAGTAATAGTAATAGTAATAGTAATAGTAATAGTAATAGTAATAGTAATAGTAATAGTAATAGTAATAGTAATAGTAATAGTAATAGTAATAGTAATAGTAATAGTAATAGTAATAGTAATAGTAATAGTAATAGTAATAGTAATAGTAATAGTAATAGTAATAGTAATAGTAATAGTAATAGTAATAGTAATAGTAATAGTAATAGTAATAGTAATAGTAATAGTAATAGTAATAGTAATAGTAATAGTAATAGTAATAGTAATAGTAATAGTAATAGTAATAGTAATAGTAATAGTAATAGTAATAGTAATAGTAATAGTAATAGTAATAGTAATAGTAATAGTAATAGTAATAGTAATAGTAATAGTAATAGTAATAGTAATAGTAATAGTAATAGTAATAGTAATAGTAATAGTAATAGTAATAGTAATAGTAATAGTAATAGTAATAGTAATAGTAATAGTAATAGTAATAGTAATAGTAATAGTAATAGTAATAGTAATAGTAATAGTAATAGTAATAGTAATAGTAATAGTAATAGTAATAGTAATAGTAATAGTAATAGTAATAGTAATAGTAATAGTAATAGTAATAGTAATAGTAATAGTAATAGTAATAGTAATAGTAATAGTAATAGTAATAGTAATAGTAATAGTAATAGTAATAGTAATAGTAATAGTAATAGTAATAGTAATAGTAATAGTAATAGTAATAGTAATAGTAATAGTAATAGTAATAGTAATAGTAATAGTAATAGTAATAGTAATAGTAATAGTAATAGTAATAGTAATAGTAATAGTAATAGTAATAGTAATAGTAATAGTAATAGTAATAGTAATAGTAATAGTAATAGTAATAGTAATAGTAATAGTAATAGTAATAGTAATAGTAATAGTAATAGTAATAGTAATAGTAATAGTAATAGTAATAGTAATAGTAATAGTAATAGTAATAGTAATAGTAATAGTAATAGTAATAGTAATAGTAATAGTAATAGTAATAGTAATAGTAATAGTAATAGTAATAGTAATAGTAATAGTAATAGTAATAGTAATAGTAATAGTAATAGTAATAGTAATAGTAATAGTAATAGTAATAGTAATAGTAATAGTAATAGTAATAGTAATAGTAATAGTAATAGTAATAGTAATAGTAATAGTAATAGTAATAGTAATAGTAATAGTAATAGTAATAGTAATAGTAATAGTAATAGTAATAGTAATAGTAATAGTAATAGTAATAGTAATAGTAATAGTAATAGTAATAGTAATAGTAATAGTAATAGTAATAGTAATAGTAATAGTAATAGTAATAGTAATAGTAATAGTAATAGTAATAGTAATAGTAATAGTAATAGTAATAGTAATAGTAATAGTAATAGTAATAGTAATAGTAATAGTAATAGTAATAGTAATAGTAATAGTAATAGTAATAGTAATAGTAATAGTAATAGTAATAGTAATAGTAATAGTAATAGTAATAGTAATAGTAATAGTAATAGTAATAGTAATAGTAATAGTAATAGTAATAGTAATAGTAATAGTAATAGTAATAGTAATAGTAATAGTAATAGTAATAGTAATAGTAATAGTAATAGTAATAGTAATAGTAATAGTAATAGTAATAGTAATAGTAATAGTAATAGTAATAGTAATAGTAATAGTAATAGTAATAGTAATAGTAATAGTAATAGTAATAGTAATAGTAATAGTAATAGTAATAGTAATAGTAATAGTAATAGTAATAGTAATAGTAATAGTAATAGTAATAGTAATAGTAATAGTAATAGTAATAGTAATAGTAATAGTAATAGTAATAGTAATAGTAATAGTAATAGTAATAGTAATAGTAATAGTAATAGTAATAGTAATAGTAATAGTAATAGTAATAGTAATAGTAATAGTAATAGTAATAGTAATAGTAATAGTAATAGTAATAGTAATAGTAATAGTAATAGTAATAGTAATAGTAATAGTAATAGTAATAGTAATAGTAATAGTAATAGTAATAGTAATAGTAATAGTAATAGTAATAGTAATAGTAATAGTAATAGTAATAGTAATAGTAATAGTAATAGTAATAGTAATAGTAATAGTAATAGTAATAGTAATAGTAATAGTAATAGTAATAGTAATAGTAATAGTAATAGTAATAGTAATAGTAATAGTAATAGTAATAGTAATAGTAATAGTAATAGTAATAGTAATAGTAATAGTAATAGTAATAGTAATAGTAATAGTAATAGTAATAGTAATAGTAATAGTAATAGTAATAGTAATAGTAATAGTAATAGTAATAGTAATAGTAATAGTAATAGTAATAGTAATAGTAATAGTAATAGTAATAGTAATAGTAATAGTAATAGTAATAGTAATAGTAATAGTAATAGTAATAGTAATAGTAATAGTAATAGTAATAGTAATAGTAATAGTAATAGTAATAGTAATAGTAATAGTAATAGTAATAGTAATAGTAATAGTAATAGTAATAGTAATAGTAATAGTAATAGTAATAGTAATAGTAATAGTAATAGTAATAGTAATAGTAATAGTAATAGTAATAGTAATAGTAATAGTAATAGTAATAGTAATAGTAATAGTAATAGTAATAGTAATAGTAATAGTAATAGTAATAGTAATAGTAATAGTAATAGTAATAGTAATAGTAATAGTAATAGTAATAGTAATAGTAATAGTAATAGTAATAGTAATAGTAATAGTAATAGTAATAGTAATAGTAATAGTAATAGTAATAGTAATAGTAATAGTAATAGTAATAGTAATAGTAATAGTAATAGTAATAGTAATAGTAATAGTAATAGTAATAGTAATAGTAATAGTAATAGTAATAGTAATAGTAATAGTAATAGTAATAGTAATAGTAATAGTAATAGTAATAGTAATAGTAATAGTAATAGTAATAGTAATAGTAATAGTAATAGTAATAGTAATAGTAATAGTAATAGTAATAGTAATAGTAATAGTAATAGTAATAGTAATAGTAATAGTAATAGTAATAGTAATAGTAATAGTAATAGTAATAGTAATAGTAATAGTAATAGTAATAGTAATAGTAATAGTAATAGTAATAGTAATAGTAATAGTAATAGTAATAGTAATAGTAATAGTAATAGTAATAGTAATAGTAATAGTAATAGTAATAGTAATAGTAATAGTAATAGTAATAGTAATAGTAATAGTAATAGTAATAGTAATAGTAATAGTAATAGTAATAGTAATAGTAATAGTAATAGTAATAGTAATAGTAATAGTAATAGTAATAGTAATAGTAATAGTAATAGTAATAGTAATAGTAATAGTAATAGTAATAGTAATAGTAATAGTAATAGTAATAGTAATAGTAATAGTAATAGTAATAGTAATAGTAATAGTAATAGTAATAGTAATAGTAATAGTAATAGTAATAGTAATAGTAATAGTAATAGTAATAGTAATAGTAATAGTAATAGTAATAGTAATAGTAATAGTAATAGTAATAGTAATAGTAATAGTAATAGTAATAGTAATAGTAATAGTAATAGTAATAGTAATAGTAATAGTAATAGTAATAGTAATAGTAATAGTAATAGTAATAGTAATAGTAATAGTAATAGTAATAGTAATAGTAATAGTAATAGTAATAGTAATAGTAATAGTAATAGTAATAGTAATAGTAATAGTAATAGTAATAGTAATAGTAATAGTAATAGTAATAGTAATAGTAATAGTAATAGTAATAGTAATAGTAATAGTAATAGTAATAGTAATAGTAATAGTAATAGTAATAGTAATAGTAATAGTAATAGTAATAGTAATAGTAATAGTAATAGTAATAGTAATAGTAATAGTAATAGTAATAGTAATAGTAATAGTAATAGTAATAGTAATAGTAATAGTAATAGTAATAGTAATAGTAATAGTAATAGTAATAGTAATAGTAATAGTAATAGTAATAGTAATAGTAATAGTAATAGTAATAGTAATAGTAATAGTAATAGTAATAGTAATAGTAATAGTAATAGTAATAGTAATAGTAATAGTAATAGTAATAGTAATAGTAATAGTAATAGTAATAGTAATAGTAATAGTAATAGTAATAGTAATAGTAATAGTAATAGTAATAGTAATAGTAATAGTAATAGTAATAGTAATAGTAATAGTAATAGTAATAGTAATAGTAATAGTAATAGTAATAGTAATAGTAATAGTAATAGTAATAGTAATAGTAATAGTAATAGTAATAGTAATAGTAATAGTAATAGTAATAGTAATAGTAATAGTAATAGTAATAGTAATAGTAATAGTAATAGTAATAGTAATAGTAATAGTAATAGTAATAGTAATAGTAATAGTAATAGTAATAGTAATAGTAATAGTAATAGTAATAGTAATAGTAATAGTAATAGTAATAGTAATAGTAATAGTAATAGTAATAGTAATAGTAATAGTAATAGTAATAGTAATAGTAATAGTAATAGTAATAGTAATAGTAATAGTAATAGTAATAGTAATAGTAATAGTAATAGTAATAGTAATAGTAATAGTAATAGTAATAGTAATAGTAATAGTAATAGTAATAGTAATAGTAATAGTAATAGTAATAGTAATAGTAATAGTAATAGTAATAGTAATAGTAATAGTAATAGTAATAGTAATAGTAATAGTAATAGTAATAGTAATAGTAATAGTAATAGTAATAGTAATAGTAATAGTAATAGTAATAGTAATAGTAATAGTAATAGTAATAGTAATAGTAATAGTAATAGTAATAGTAATAGTAATAGTAATAGTAATAGTAATAGTAATAGTAATAGTAATAGTAATAGTAATAGTAATAGTAATAGTAATAGTAATAGTAATAGTAATAGTAATAGTAATAGTAATAGTAATAGTAATAGTAATAGTAATAGTAATAGTAATAGTAATAGTAATAGTAATAGTAATAGTAATAGTAATAGTAATAGTAATAGTAATAGTAATAGTAATAGTAATAGTAATAGTAATAGTAATAGTAATAGTAATAGTAATAGTAATAGTAATAGTAATAGTAATAGTAATAGTAATAGTAATAGTAATAGTAATAGTAATAGTAATAGTAATAGTAATAGTAATAGTAATAGTAATAGTAATAGTAATAGTAATAGTAATAGTAATAGTAATAGTAATAGTAATAGTAATAGTAATAGTAATAGTAATAGTAATAGTAATAGTAATAGTAATAGTAATAGTAATAGTAATAGTAATAGTAATAGTAATAGTAATAGTAATAGTAATAGTAATAGTAATAGTAATAGTAATAGTAATAGTAATAGTAATAGTAATAGTAATAGTAATAGTAATAGTAATAGTAATAGTAATAGTAATAGTAATAGTAATAGTAATAGTAATAGTAATAGTAATAGTAATAGTAATAGTAATAGTAATAGTAATAGTAATAGTAATAGTAATAGTAATAGTAATAGTAATAGTAATAGTAATAGTAATAGTAATAGTAATAGTAATAGTAATAGTAATAGTAATAGTAATAGTAATAGTAATAGTAATAGTAATAGTAATAGTAATAGTAATAGTAATAGTAATAGTAATAGTAATAGTAATAGTAATAGTAATAGTAATAGTAATAGTAATAGTAATAGTAATAGTAATAGTAATAGTAATAGTAATAGTAATAGTAATAGTAATAGTAATAGTAATAGTAATAGTAATAGTAATAGTAATAGTAATAGTAATAGTAATAGTAATAGTAATAGTAATAGTAATAGTAATAGTAATAGTAATAGTAATAGTAATAGTAATAGTAATAGTAATAGTAATAGTAATAGTAATAGTAATAGTAATAGTAATAGTAATAGTAATAGTAATAGTAATAGTAATAGTAATAGTAATAGTAATAGTAATAGTAATAGTAATAGTAATAGTAATAGTAATAGTAATAGTAATAGTAATAGTAATAGTAATAGTAATAGTAATAGTAATAGTAATAGTAATAGTAATAGTAATAGTAATAGTAATAGTAATAGTAATAGTAATAGTAATAGTAATAGTAATAGTAATAGTAATAGTAATAGTAATAGTAATAGTAATAGTAATAGTAATAGTAATAGTAATAGTAATAGTAATAGTAATAGTAATAGTAATAGTAATAGTAATAGTAATAGTAATAGTAATAGTAATAGTAATAGTAATAGTAATAGTAATAGTAATAGTAATAGTAATAGTAATAGTAATAGTAATAGTAATAGTAATAGTAATAGTAATAGTAATAGTAATAGTAATAGTAATAGTAATAGTAATAGTAATAGTAATAGTAATAGTAATAGTAATAGTAATAGTAATAGTAATAGTTTTTTTTCCTTTATTATTTAAAAATATATTTACAATTTCATATGTTTCTGCGAAGCCTAGGCTTTTCTGCAGAAGATTGTTTTTCTATCTTATTTAAGTAATAATGAAGTGAGCTTTATTTTTAAGTTACAAAGTTTTCAATTACATTTTTTAACTGTTTTCATTTAGGAAGAAATGTTTTAATTGCTTTTTTCTTGTTTTGAAATTTCGCATTTGCTTTAGTTCTTGAGATAAAGAATTTACTGCAGCTGTCTCCTACCATATGTGTTGTAGTTTCTTGGGATTTGAAGCATACCTTGTGCGCGTTGTCTGGTGTTGAGTTGATGTTGTATCGGTCGAATGAAACGGTTGTCGCCTTCGTATTCCAAAATTATCGTCATTTTGAAGATTTACTACTTTCTGTTTGCTGCCTACCATTATTTTTAATAATTTTTAAAGCTGAATTTTGAAGTCTTTGAAGCTTTTTGATGTGAGTTATTGCTGCATTTCCCCAGGCAAGTATACCGTATCTTATCTTTGACTCTAGTAATGCATAATAGACTTGTCGCAAAACGTCCTCAGAAGCATGGTACCGCAAGTGTGAGAGTGCATATAAGCCCTTCTTCAGATCAGTGCGTAGCTTGTCTATATGTTTGTCCCAAAGGAAATGACAATCGATAACAACTCCAAGATATTTGTAATTTTCAACAACTTCGATGCATTCGTTGGGCGTGTTTGTACAGGACTCATTTCTGAAGTATATTTCCTTCTCAGTTTTTTTGAAATGTGGACTTCGGATATACATTAATTTTGTTTTAGAAGCGTTTATTACCAATCCGTTGTCGTGACACCATCGTACCGCGGCGTCGAATTCCTCTTGCATCACCATTGTCGCCGAATCAATAGACTTATGCCGTACAACAATCGCAGTGTCATCAGCAAAAGCGAATGCAATGCTTAGCTTAAAAACTCGTAGCAGCTCGTTGGTATAAAGGATGAAAAGAAGTGGGCCCAAATTAGATCCTTGTGGGACTCCGTATTTCACATTCCTTGCCTCACTGTAAACATCATGTATCTTCAAAACGTTCTGTTGTGAAGATAGTCTGCCATCCAATCAGCCATCAAACCTCGAATTCCGATTCTTCCCAACGCTTCTAAAAGGTTTGAATGGTTGAGAGTATCAAAAGCTTTGCTGAAATCCATAAACAATACAAGAACATGGTGGCCTTTATTTAAGCTCTCGTTCACACAGTTGGCAAATTCACCAAGCAATTGTCCTGTATTTTTGTTCTTCTGAAATCCGTACTGGCTTTTGTTAATAAGAGAGTGATTTTCAATGAAACTTTGTAGTCTATTAACAACAATACTTTCTAGGCACTTTTCAAATACCGGAAGTATTGAAATTGGTCTGTAATTAGTCAATTGATTCTTAACTCCACCTTTATAAATTGGTCTTACCACAGCAGTTTTAAGTCGTTTTGGAATTTTTGCTTCTGTTAGACTTAGATTAATTATTTTGCACAAGATTGGAGCAAACAAATGGGCATACTTTTGTATGTCCATTGCTCTGATGCCATCGATTCCAGATGCCTTATTCTCCCCAAGTGACTTAATAATCATGTTAACCTCAGTAACATTTGTAGTATATGTGAATATTGTATTTTCTATATGCTGATTTGTATTATTTGATGTTTTCAAATTACATTGATGGATTATGTTTGCAGTTTGTGAAGAGAAAAACTCAGCAAAATCGTTGGCAAGGGAATTGAATCCTGTTTTAAAGTTGTTTTTCATTGTTTCGTCAATGCTCGATTTCTTTCTTCCTAGGATTTCATTTATAAGTCCCCAAGTTTTCCGCGGATCTGCTTTGAACACCATAAACTGGTTTTTATAAAAGTTGGATTTTTGGATTGATATATTCTTGTTGATTTTGTTTCGTAAGTTCTTGTATTCCATTTCATAACTTTTGTTTCTTCTATTATTTTTCCATTTCCTATATATTTTGTCTCTTTTTTTACATTCTGCAATGAGGTTCGGCCATATCCAAGGGTTGTTTTTCCGTATTTTTGAATTTTTTTTGATGACTGTTGATTTCATGTAGATATCTTTTATTTTACACGCAATTGTATTGTACATTCTTTCAGCATCCTCCTCTTCTAAGACCGTACTCCAATTTTCTTCTTGAATGAGTTGGTTAAATTTTGAATTGCATATGTGTGAAGTACTTACAACCTGTTTTTGTGAATGTGTTTGAGTTTTTATATAGTACAGTGTTGGATAGTGGTCGGTGATATCGTTTTCAATTACTGCAGTATAAATTGGATTATCTACTTTGCTAACTAAGATGTGATCAATCAATGACTTAGTTCCATTACGTGGATCAACTCTCGTGCACTTTGTTATGACGTTCATAATAATAATAAAATTCCAAATAATCTTTTACATAACTTAAATTTAATTTTGAATTTTGAGCATCAATGTTTATATCACCCAAAACAATAATAATTACATCTAATTAATTTATAAATTGATTGATATTCAAGCAGAAAATATTCCAGTGTAGACGCATCGATCTTATGTTAAAACATAAATAGCAACATTTATTATTTTTTAATTCATTAATATCAATGTCGTTAAAACCTTGTATTACCCTACAATTAAGATTTACTTCGAGTTCGTGTATTTCGTTTGTGCTCTCCATTTTCATTTACTGTTTTAAATTTCTATTTGTTCTGATAAAAAACAACAACAATTATTATGCGCTGGTAATATTGTCCACGTCTCGTTCAGTATTAATAATTATGGATTGTGTATTCTCGCTTCTACGTGCCAATATTTTCCCCGCACTTTCCCACACATATTTCCAGCTTTCTTGCTTCGCCTTTTCTTTTGTCAACCACAAGAGATGCTTATTGTGCCTTGTAAGCTGATTGTTTACATAAATTGTAGCATCGAATTCAGCTGGTATATATTGTGTTTTGCATTTATTTGACAAAAATGAAACAATTATGTTGGATTTTTCGGGGTTTTTCGTGTTAGTAATAGTAATAGTAATAGTTATAGTAATAGTAATAGTAATAGTAATAGTAATAGTAATAGAAATAGTAATAGTAATAGTAATAGTAATAGTAATAGTAATAGTAATACTAATAGTAATAGTAATAGTAATAGTAATAGTAATAGTAATAGTAATAGTAATAGTAATAGTAATAGTAATAGTAATAGTAATAGTAATAGTAATAGTAATAGTAATAGTAATAGTAATAGTAATAGTAATAGTAATAGTAATAGTAATAGTAATAGTAATAGTAATAGTAATAGTAATAGTAATAGTAATAGTAATAGTAATAGTAATAGTAATAGTAATAGTAATAGTAATAGTAATAGTAATAGTAATAGTAATAGTAATAGTAATAGTAATAGTAATAGTAATAGTAATAGTAATAGTAATAGTAATAGTAATAGTAATAGTAATAGTAATAGTAATAGTAATAGTAATAGTAATAGTAATAGTAATAGTAATAGTAATAGTAATAGTAATAGTAATAGTAATAGTAATAGTAATAGTAATAGTAATAGTAATAGTAATAGTAATAGTAATAGTAATAGTAATAGTAATAGTAATAGTAATAGTAATAGTAATAGTAATAGTAATAGTAATAGTAATAGTAATAGTAATAGTAATAGTAATAGTAATAGTAATAGTAATAGTAATAGTAATAGTAATAGTAATAGTAATAGTAATAGTAATAGTAATAGTAATAGTAATAGTAATAGTAATAGTAATAGTAATAGTAATAGTAATAGTAATAGTAATAGTAATAGTAATAGTAATAGTAATAGTAATAGTAATAGTAATAGTAATAGTAATAGTAATAGTAATAGTAATAGTAATAGTAATAGTAATAGTAATAGTAATAGTAATAGTAATAGTAATAGTAATAGTAATAGTAATAGTAATAGTAATAGTAATAGTAATAGTAATAGTAATAGTAATAGTAATAGTAATAGTAATAGTAATAGTAATAGTAATAGTAATAGTAATAGTAATAGTAATAGTAATAGTAATAGTAATAGTAATAGTAATAGTAATAGTAATAGTAATAGTAATAGTAATAGTAATAGTAATAGTAATAGTAATAGTAATAGTAATAGTAATAGTAATAGTAATAGTAATAGTAATAGTAATAGTAATAGTAATAGTAATAGTAATAGTAATAGTAATAGTAATAGTAATAGTAATAGTAATAGTAATAGTAATAGTAATAGTAATAGTAATAGTAATAGTAATAGTAATAGTAATAGTAATAGTAATAGTAATAGTAATAGTAATAGTAATAGTAATAGTAATAGTAATAGTAATAGTAATAGTAATAGTAATAGTAATAGTAATAGTAATAGTAATAGTAATAGTAATAGTAATAGTAATAGTAATAGTAATAGTAATAGTAATAGTAATAGTAATAGTAATAGTAATAGTAATAGTAATAGTAATAGTAATAGTAATAGTAATAGTAATAGTAATAGTAATAGTAATAGTAATAGTAATAGTAATAGTAATAGTAATAGTAATAGTAATAGTAATAGTAATAGTAATAGTAATAGTAATAGTAATAGTAATAGTAATAGTAATAGTAATAGTAATAGTAATAGTAATAGTAATAGTAATAGTAATAGTAATAGTAATAGTAATAGTAATAGTAATAGTAATAGTAATAGTAATAGTAATAGTAATAGTAATAGTAATAGTAATAGTAATAGTAATAGTAATAGTAATAGTAATAGTAATAGTAATAGTAATAGTAATAGTAATAGTAATAGTAATAGTAATAGTAATAGTAATAGTAATAGTAATAGTAATAGTAATAGTAATAGTAATAGTAATAGTAATAGTAATAGTAATAGTAATAGTAATAGTAATAGTAATAGTAATAGTAATAGTAATAGTAATAGTAATAGTAATAGTAATAGTAATAGTAATAGTAATAGTAATAGTAATAGTAATAGTAATAGTAATAGTAATAGTAATAGTAATAGTAATAGTAATAGTAATAGTAATAGTAATAGTAATAGTAATAGTAATAGTAATAGTAATAGTAATAGTAATAGTAATAGTAATAGTAATAGTAATAGTAATAGTAATAGTAATAGTAATAGTAATAGTAATAGTAATAGTAATAGTAATAGTAATAGTAATAGTAATAGTAATAGTAATAGTAATAGTAATAGTAATAGTAATAGTAATAGTAATAGTAATAGTAATAGTAATAGTAATAGTAATAGTAATAGTAATAGTAATAGTAATAGTAATAGTAATAGTAATAGTAATAGTAATATAAATAGTAATAGTAATAGTAATAGTAATAGTAATAGTAATAGTAATAGTAATAGTAATAGTAATAGTAATAGTAATAGTAATAGTAATAGTAATAGTAATAGTAAATAGTAATAGTAATAGTAATAGTAATAGTAATAATAGTAATAGTAATAGTAATAGTAATAGTAATAATAGTAATAGTAATAGTAATAGTAATAGTAATAGTAATAGTAATAGTAATAGTAATAGTAATAGTAATAGTAATAGTAATAGTAATAGTAAATAGTAATAGTAATAGTAATAGTAATAGTAATAGTAATAGTAATAGTAATAGTAATAGTAATAGTAATAGTAATAGTAATAGTAATAGTAATAGTAATAGTAATAGTAATAGTAATAGTAATAGTAATAGTAATAGTAATAGTAATAGTAATAGTAATAGTAATAGTAATAGTAATAGTAATAGTAATAGTAATAGTAATAGTAAATAGTAATAGTAATAGTAATAGTAATAGTAATAGTAATAGTAATAGTAATAGTAATAGTAATAGTAATAGTAATAGTAATAGTAATAGTAATAGTAATAGTAATAGTAATAGTAATAGTAATAGTAATAGTAATATAAATAGTAATAGTAATAGTAATAGTAATAGTAATAGTAATAGTAATAGTAATAGTAATAGTAATAGTAATAGTAATAGTAATAGTAATAGTAAATAGTAATAGTAATAGTAATAGTAATAGTAATAGTAATAGTAATAGTAATAGTAATAGTAATAGTAATAGTAATAGTAATAGTAATAGTAATAGTAATAGTAATAGTAATAGTAATAGTAATAGTAATAGTAATAGTAATAGTAATAGTAATAGTAATAGTAATAGTAATAGTAATAGTAATAGTAATAGTAATAGTAATAGTAATAGTAATAGTAATAGTAATAGTAATAGTAATAGTAATAGTAATAGTAATAGTAATAGTAATAGTAATAGTAATAGTAATAGTAATAGTAATAGTAATAGTAATAGTAATAGTAATAGTAATAGTAATAGTAATAGTAATAGTAATAGTAATAGTAATAGTAATAGTAATAGTAATAGTAATAGTAATAGTAATAGTAGTAATAGTAATAGTAATAGTAAATAGTAATAGTAATAGTAATAGTAATAGTAATAGTAATAGTAATAGTAATAGTAATAG